>CM050165.1:159273605-159336105 GCA_027410445.1 Discoglossus pictus
AGATGGAGTTAATGAATTTAAAAAAAATTAAAATGTCGTTATTGAGATCCAAAGCATTTTTATTTTGGGATGTTAATATTACTTTCTGTGCAAGGTCAGAAGAATGTTCTGTAGTTATTCCATTTGAGAATACAGCTGATATGAGTGAATCTTTGGAAATCATTTACGCTGGGATTTCAACAGTATTATCATTTAAATTAGTTATTACGTTGTTTTTTCCTTTGTCAATTTTATTGAACCAATTATTTAATTAATTTTGTCCTTTAGATCTCAAATTGTTTTTCTAATCTAAGGTGTGTAAATTCTTTCATAACGGGCTTGACTTTATACATGCTTCCATAATGTCTGTGCGATTTCCACGGCCAACCACAGGTAATGTTTGTCTGAAATCTCCACCTAATAACAAGCCTTTTTCACCAAAAGGCAAATAAAAGATCAATACATTGAAGAGAATGGCAAGACATCATAGTGGCCTCATCTATGATAATTCATTTTGAATTCTTAAATTTATCTGCTTGAGATGATTTTATTCTATAATCAGACACTGATGTTTCCAAAATTGGAACTGGAAGCTTAAATCCACTATGTACTGTTCTGCCACGTTCTAACAATAGTGCAGCAATTCCAGATGTTGCAAAGGGAAGTGCTATTTCCCCTTTACCTCTAATTGAACTCATCAACAAATTATAGAGATAAGGTTTTCCCGATCCACCAGGTCTATCTAGATAAAAATAACCCTCTTTAAGCAAGTCATAATCTAGTGCTTGTTGGATTGCATTGAGCATGCAATTGCAAATCATTTAAAGTGGCATTTTTTTCTTTTTTTTTCTTTTTCAACATTAGCGTCATAGTCGTCTTAGTTTATATCATCTATAATTCCTGGATCTGGGAGATTCAATGTCTCTTGGACTTACTATATACATTCTGGGAATCATTTTATTTCCACCCTTTCGTCCACGTTTCCATAAGCCATTGACGAAAACACAGTGATATGGAATCTCATTGTATAAGTAGTCCCTTGCCTCCATATTGTTTGAATTGAGAGTAAACCAAGAAGTAAGTGAGGTTTGTCGATGTTCATTTTGTGCCAGAGCATTTTCTGCCAGTATGAAAGTAAACTAAATGTCATTGTGGCAAATGTTCAGCTAATCGATATACTGCATGTGACCGATCATGCATTTCAAATTTGAGAAGCTGCCACATTGCTTCTGGTGCACTGACATAGCGAGCATCTACATGAGATGTCAGTTCATCATGCACTAACTCATTGTCTTGTTCATTTTGGCCACTTTTCACCACCACAGTTGCTGCATCATATCCTTTATAAATATATTATATTGACAAGTGGATTTACCTTACAAGTAAAGGCTGAAACATTGCAGAGTGCACTAATTGTGCCCAGGTTAGAGGGGTGTCGCTTGACTACTAAACTAGTATAAAAGGTTTGTGAGCTGTTTTGGGGCTGTTCGCGAGTGGATTTTCTAATTGTGTCCAGGTGAGAAGGCAGAAGTTAATATAAACAGGAGAAGGGGCGAACTTGTGAGCTTGCGAACATTTTCAGTATCAAGTGCAATTCTAGTAAAAGTGTAGGCATTTAAATAAAAGGAGGGAGATCAAAGAAAAGGGGGGGGGATTTACAGTGCAAAGGAGGAAAACTTTATACAAATCTATTATTTTATATTCTTGTTTTTTCCCACTGAAATTTTGTAGACAATAATAATAATTATTAATCATTCCAGTGGCAACCTCACTCACATCCTGTCATATGTAAGCAATACTGGAACAACTGATCCAGGGTCCATACCTCTGTGATAGGTGTGAGCATGTTGCCTCTCTGGAAGCTCAAATTGGAGATCTGGACCAGAATATTGGAGTGATATTGCTCCACTGGAAAGGGGGTTGGTGCTCACTGAGCACAGTTTAGCTGGGCCTAGCATGGAGGATGGAGCTGGGGCTAGTGAGGATTGAAATAGACAGTCACAAAGCGATTGCAGTTCCCTCTTGTTGGTCTAAAGACTGTCTCGTTCTCGGCTGCCCTAGTGTTGCATGCTGCCCGGAGTACTCTCATGACCCTGCGGGGGTGTCCCTGAGGCTGCAGGTCCTCTCTTCTTGTGGAAGCAAATATAATTCTGCCACCATACAAATCTCTAGTAGCTGGGTTACAGTTACAAGAGGAAGCAGGGGGAACAGGAGGAGGCAGGCCAGTTCTGAGTTGGCAAACACCAACAGATTTGCCAGATTGAGTGAAACTGTTGGGGATGTCCATTCAGGAAGACAAATTATTGGGAGGGGCTGGAAATTAACCAGCGGTCTTGGTACATATTGGTACCAATGACAAAGTTAGTGGAAGATGGAGTGTCCTAAAGAATGATTTTAGAGAACTAGGTAATAAGCTGAGGGCAAGGACCTCCAAGGTAGAATTTTCTGAGATACTACCAGTGCCACATGCTAGCCCAGGGAGGCAGAAGTAGCTTAGGGAGGTTAATGCGTGGCTAAAGATGTGGTGCACTAAGGAGGGGATTGGGATTTTAGAGCACTGGGGTGACTTCTCACTTCTGTGCAATCTCTACAGTAGGGATGGATTGCACCTTAATGATGAGGGAGCTTTTGTACTAGGGGATAGGATGGTAAAAAGGCTGGAGGAGTTTTTAAACTAGTAGGTGGGGGTGGGGGGGCTAGATATAAGTAATGGGGTTGAAAGTTTAGAGGGTATAAGGGATGAATTAACAACTCATTGGGGAGGAGGGGGGAGTGGTAGTATAGTCGATAGGGAGGTAGTACTAAGTAATTCAAGTACAGTGTCAGGCACTTCAGAACTACAGACTCATAACATAAGGTGTATGCTTGCTAATGCCATAAGTTTGTACGGAAAAATGGGAGATTTAGAATTATTAGCAATTAATGAAAAATGGGATTTAATAGGCATTACCGAAACGTGGTGGGATGAATCTCATGACTGGACTGTTAATCTGTATGGGTATAACCTATTTAGGAAAGATAGAGGCAATGGTAAATGAGGAGGAGGGATTTGTCTGTATGTTAAGCCTGAATTTAAGCCTATAGTCAGAGAAGATATTTATGGTGGACCTAGTGATAAAGCTGAATGTTTGTAGGTAGAGTTAAATAGCGGAGCAGCAAATTCCAAAAGAATATTAGTAGGAGTATGCTATAAACCCCCAAATATAGCTGAAAGTGAGGAAATACAATTATTGATACAGATTGGAAATGCAGCTAAGCATGGGCAAGTTCTAATAATGGGAGATTTTAATTACCCTGAAATAAACTGGATAAATGAGACCAGCAGTTCATCTAAGGGGAGCAGGTTCTTGAGTACACTCAGTGATCATTATCTGGCCCAGGTTATACAAGAGCCTACTTGAAATGAGGCTATCTTGGATTTAGTCATCACAAATAATATTGATATAGTATCAAATGTTGGATTACGGTAACCTTTGGGAAACAGTGATCACAACACAGTCTAATTTGAGATTGAATTTAAAAAAAAAAAAATTTAAGTGGCCAACGAAAACTCTTAATTTTAAAAGGGCACATTTTAACGGTCTAAGGGCAGCAATACAAAATATAGACTGGGACAGAGAACTGGAAGGTAAAAATACTGTACATAAATGGACAACATTTAAATCCTTACTAAATATACATACACATCAGCATATACCGTGTGGGAATAAAAGTAAAAGGAGTAAATCCCATCCAATGTTGTTTAACAATGATTTAAAGATCAACATACAGAGTAAAAAACAGGCATTTAAATTATACAAACAAGAGGGGACAGAGACTGCTTTACAGAAATACAAGGAAATCAACAAGGCTTGCAAAAGCGCGATTAGACTGGCTTAAATAGAAAATGAAAAATTAATTGCAAAAGAGGGTAAGAATTTTTTTTTTTTAAGTATATTAAAATATTTTTTAAGTATATTAATGGGAAGAAGGCGAGGAACATTACAATGTGACACAGGCTGTCTGATAATTATTGACCAGGAAAAGGCAGATGAGCTAAATAGGTTCTTATCTTCGGTATACACAAGGGCGGTACCAGTGTTTGGGACACAGCAACGTAATGGGGCTACACTACCTTTGCCAAATAATTGGTTAACACAGGAAGTAATCCAAAAGAGGTTGGAAAAAATAAATGTTAATAAAGCCCCGGGTCCTGATGGAATACATCCAAGGGTACTAAGGGAACTGGGTTCTGTAATAGCCAAACCATTATATTTAATTTTTCAAGATTCACTCAACACAGGGTCTCTACCAGATGACTGGAGAAAAGCTGATGTGATACCTATATTTAAAAAGGGAGCAAGTGCAAATCTGGGGAATTATAGACCAGTGAGCGTCACTTCTGTAGTGGGGAAGCTTTTAGAAGGGTTAATAAGGGATAATATACAAGAATATGTCTATTTGAACAGGATTATAAGTATGGGTCAACATGGATTTATGAGGTATAGGTCCTGTCAAAAAATCGAATTATTTTCTATGAGAAGGTTAGTAAGAACCTGGATCAAGGCAACTCAGTGGATGTAGTCTTTTTGGATTTTGCAAAGGCTTTTGATACAGTGCCACATGGGAGACTATTGTGCAAACTAAGAGATACAGGAGTTGCAGTAAATATCTGCTCATGGATGGAGAGCTGGCTAAAAGACAGGAAGCAAAGGGTTGTTGTAAATGGAACATACTCCGATTGGACTAATGTGGTAAGTGGGGTTCCTCAGGGTTCAGTATTAGGTCCTCTCATTTTTAACATATTTATTAATGACTTAGAAGTAGGATTGGAGTGTGGTGTCTCCATTTTCACTGGTAATTAAATCAGATAGTGATGTGCTTTCCCTCCAAAGGGATTTACATAAAATTGAGGAATGGGCATCTAAATGGCAGATGAGATTTAATACGAATAAATGTAAAGTTATGCATCTGGGAAGGAAAAATAGCCATGCAATTTATAATCTTAATGGAGCAAATCTAGGTGTATCAGATATTGAAAGGGATTTGGGAGTGCTTGTGGACAACCACCTAGGTAACAGTGCTCAAAGCCAAGCAGCAGCTGCAAAGGCAAATAAAATATTAGCATGTATTAAGAAGGGTATAGAAGCCAGAGAAGCAAATATAATTCTGCCACTATACAAATCTCTAGTATGCCCTCATTTGGAATATGGAGTAGAATTTTGGGCACCACTTCATAAAAAGGACATTTTAGAGCTGGAAAAGGTACAGAGGAGGGCAACAAAACTAATAAGGGGAATGGAGGGGCTAAGTTATGAAGAAAGACTAACCAAATTAAACTTATTTTCTCTTGAAAAAAGGCGTCTAAGAGGAGATATGATTACCTTATATAAATACATCCAGGGTCAGTATAAAGATTTGTCAAGGGAGCTTTTTGTGACAAGAGGTTTTCAACTGACAAGAGGACATCCCTTGAGGTTAGAAGTAAAAAGATTCCACCTTAAAGAAAGAAAAGTGTTCTTCACAGTAAGGGTGGTTAATCTGTGGAATTCTCTACCAGAGGAGGTGGTGACAGCGGATTCGATAGATAACTTTAAAAGGGGACTGTATTTATTTCTAATTAAAAAAGTAATTCAGGGTTATCATGAATAATTAGAGAGGCAGTGTTGATCCCGGGAAAAGTCGGGTCGCCGGTATCTGGGATCAGGAGGGAATTGATTATTTTTTTTATTTTTTTATACAACTAATTAATTAATAGTTATTCCGCATATTACAGATCAGAGGAGATCTTAAAAGGTTGAACTTGATGGACTGAAATTCTTTTTTCAACCTTAAATACTATGTAGCTATGTAACTATATTAGTAAACATATTTAATTGATGTAATAGAAGTGTAAGCTTCCACATTTATGTGTGCATTATACTTCATTAAGAGATGTGGATTATATAGCACCACATACGTGTTATCAACATTTTTTCACAAATTATTGCCTTTGGACCTTGTCGTCTTCTATGCAATGCATATACATCATAATTTGCAAAAGTTTAATCTCTAATTTTTTTGGAAAATTTTTTGTCCATTTTTTTTTTCATACACAGTGATTTGGGATTTAGCTTTCCACATGGGCCATGAATCATCCAATGTGTTACAATGTCATAAAGTGTGGCATGTTTTTGTGCATGTAGTCGTTCAGCGGTAATTACTGAATCCACCTCTCTGCAATATTCAATTTATGATTTCCGTCAAGTATTATAAGAATATGTGCATGTGGAAGGCCTCTTTTTTGGAATTCAATCGTATAAACATAAGCCAAACACTTTCCAAATAAGTTACTGATGGTTTTGTCATGTATTACGGCTATTAATTTTATTTTGAAGACTCTAGCCACTAAGTCGGATCTATCAGAAGCATTTTGTCCTTGTTTAAAATTATCAACAATCTCTGGCTATTGAGGAATACATGTAAATCAGGTTTCTAAAATTTTGTTACAATAGCCATAGCATCATTGTATCTTTCTCGCATATTGCGAGAAGAACCTTTGGAAGGAAGATGGTAAAATGATGGCTCGGCCAGCTGCAAGATCTCTGTTTGTAGCCACTTCAGCAACATAATCCATGAGGCCACAATACTGTTCAACACGTAGTTTATTTTGTTAATATTTAATTAAATTTAAATTATTGGCTTCTACTTGCAAGTATGAACCAATGATCCATTGTTGTCTGTTTTCCAGCAGGTAAGATGGGATTAAATTCATCCTTAATGGCAGTTTGAGCCACTTTAAATTCAAGCATGGAAATATTTCTGTGTTTGTGTTTGGATAACTGGGAAGTATTCATTTTGTTTGCCAACCTGCCTCCCCATTGGGATACAAAATTGGATAAGTAATTGGATCTAAATTGGTACTTAATATACTGATGTTAATGAAAGGTTGCTGTTCATTTCTTGGATATATTCTAATATCCCTTTGAAATGATGGTTCCCTGTCATCATCATTTTGAAAAGCTTCATTAGCTGTGGGTAAGTTATAACGTTGTTTATCAGAATGCTGATCTCGTCTAAGAACCATATTGACTCTTGCTATTGGCAATTGATTTTTCTGACAGTTTTTTATAAGCTGGAGTATATGGATTTTGTTTCCATAATGTAGTCAAGCTCATGAAAAACAGTGGCTAAGTATTTTGTACTTTCAGCAAGCTGCATACGTGGTTCCACAGCTTAGTTAGTGTCTAGTACATAGAGTCCATTTACACCCTGAGGAGGGAGAGCAAAGAAAATGTAAAGTACAGTGGTAAATTTGCCCTTGTACTTTAAAGCAGTAAGGTCAATGTCCTTCAACATCACCAGCTAATTTTGCACCCATAGATGCAAAATAAATGGCACTATTATAAGGCCTTATATTATTTTTAAAAAAATTGTAATTTGGGAAAGTAGGGTCACTCATTATTCTTTCTAAATATGTTGGGAATTGTGGTCTTTCTGGAAGTCTTACTTTTGCCTTTTGACAGTAAATAATGAACTTACCATCTCTTGGTCTTTCATTTTCAAAATGATAAGCCCCACAAAACTGACAAAGCACATTCAACATACCACAGTTGTGAGGGTCTACTGTTATATCTCTAAACAATGGACTACCCTGTGAAGGAACATGAACATTACAATCAACATCAACAGTAGTATCATTAGCATTTTGTTCACATGGTTGATAATCAGTATCATTAGTTTTCCTATCTGTCTTATGCCTGCTTTTTACTCCACCGGTCTGTGTTTTAAGCTCTTCTGTGTTTTAAAGTATTATGTATAATTTTATGAATTGAAATCCACAAACACCTAACAATCTCTTTATAAATTCATGAAGCACATGAAATCCATTTTGTTATAACTTAATATAATATATACAAAATGAATGCCAAAAATAAAATGTGTGCATATATATATATATATATATATATATATATATATATATATATTAATTTTTTTCATGTACAACCAATTAAAAACATATACAGGTTATAATATGTTCTTCAATTTTACCACGTTAAAATCATTCAATTAATTAATGTACTTTTTAAGTATTATCTGTAATTTTATGAAATTAAATTCCCAAAGAGCTAAGAATGTGTTTATAAATTCATGAAGCATATGAAATGCATTTTCCTATAACATAATATAATATATACAAAATTAATTAATGTAATGAATTATACTGTACCTCATGCAGATGTGACAGTCTGTTAATGCGTTCAAATTCTGTGTCAGTGTGAAATTGACAGACACCTGCAAATTGTAAAATTATATTTCAGTAATTACTATATGCTATACTATACAAACATATACAGCTTACAAGGTCTTCAATTACGTCAGTGTAAAATGTATTAATTTAACAAAAGTAAATATTTTTTTTATTAATTAATTAATAAATAATAATACTTTAGCTATTCTGTTGTAATGTATTTTTTTTTTAAATCATAAAGATGTAACTTACAATGTTTAAAATTACATTGCCATTAAATATAATATTTAGCATATTTTTTTTATAAACTAATTAGTTAATAAATTCATAAATAATAATTCTTTACCTATTATCTGTACATTTATTTGTTAGAAATCATCAAGAGGTAACAGTTGTCTCTTAATACATTTTGTCCCCAGAAAACGTCCAGTCACACAGTTCATCATCTGAGGAGAAAGTGAGAAAATTCTGGAAAGTGTCCAGTATTTATTGAGTGCTAAGGCAAGGACAAACTTACAGTTTTTCCGCCATTTTGCATTTCAAATGTTATTTTTTGCGAGTTACCGCCTTCTGTACTACAAAGTGGTGGATCTTTTTTATGTTCTGCCTTTGTGCTCGTTTTTTACAGCCTTCGCCCTCGTTTTTATGGAGTTACGTTTTTAAGTCAGCCATTATTTTTCTCGCTTAGGCTATTTTCTTTGGCTGAAAAATAACAAATATACTTCAAATTAACTTGCAACCTCACTCACAGTCTCCCTGGCTATCCCCCTGTGGTGTGTGTTAGTGTGTAAGTGAATTTGAGGCATATTTGTTTTTATTTTGTTGGTCTTTCCATTTCGCTGTTTCGCCCGTTAAAGTCGTCATTTTTTGTTATACCGCAAATGCGGCCTTCGCTTTGCGAGGTACGCAGTTGCAACTATGGCCTTCGGTGCTAAGTCAGAAGGCGCTCGTTGCAGCCTAAGTTCCACTGCAGCCAAATGTGCTCATCCCGAAGCCTGCAGTGAGTGCCTTTGGTGCTCACTGCAGGCTAAGTCTCGCGAGCCTCACGATGGCTGCATGATTTGGCGCTCATTGCAGCCCCGCAACTGCTGGCCTCGCTTTGTGAGGGCCACATTATTTATCATTGCATGACCAACACCACAAACGTGACTTGCGGCCTTGGTCCACAACTATATATGTGATGGGAACCACGTAAACGAGCCCTAAATCAGTGATCTCCACAACTCCAATGCAACTATACAACTTCATGCCCTAAACCCTCACAACTTGTATAAAACTGAAACACAATTAAAATATTACCATAAGTTTTATTAAATAAAATTAACCAGGTATCAATATTATTACATAAAACATATGTTAAATATAAAAAAAGTTTTATGAATGCAAAGCTGATTGGATCAAGAATCCACTCAATAGCCAATCAAACTGCAGCTGAGTTTTAAATTTACTTTTATATTCAGGTTCTTAGTTATTCAGCAACCCACATCACCCAACACACAGAGACATATGTGCACTCTTTCACATAAGACTAAGTGGTGTTTAAGTGAAACTTTCACCTTTTTAATGAATGTACAGCAACAATATACCCATACTTTACATAAAAAGACACAATAATGCAGATATATATGGCATACTTGTAATGTCAATGCAGCAACGGAATATGTTGGCGCATTACAAATAATAGATAATAAATGCATGCTTTCAGTGTTGCTGGCCATTTGGCAATAATATTGTTAATCTAAAAATGCAGAGCACTTCAGCTCAGAATTTGTTAGTATACAAAACATTTATAAGTGGTACATTTCCTCTGTGTTTCATTTTGAAGTGATTGCATCTGGAAACAGAAATTATAAAATCTGTTTATCTTGTTGCGGCTTGTATAAGGATAAAAATATGTTAATAGTTGAAAACACTTAACTGAAATGATTTGCGGTACTAAAACAGTTAAGTGTTACTCACAATTAGTTTGTTTAAAGGTTTTCTGTGGTAGGTTGATTTGCGCAATTAAAGTGTATTACTTCCACAAAGGCTGATAACTTTTCCTTTCAGCTTTCAATGATTTATTCATTTTTACGTTAAGATAACTTTAGTAATTTCAAGGAACTCTGTTGTGGCTCTTTAAAACTGTTATATTCAAAACATAAAAGTGTAATAATATACAGTTCTGAATTATTAATACTTGGAGACAACAATTTTGGTCTCTCTGCGTCCTATCATAAATCAGAGTGTGTTGCCGTATAAGGTCAGCAGACAGTAAACTATGAATCTTCTATGAACCTCCCTATTTATTTTCTAATGTTTCCAGCACAGTCCGCAGCTTCCTGTAAGTTCACATTGCTATGCAGTGCTGGTTGCTATGTAAGAAATATCACTACATTACAGTTTGGACCAACAGAAAGGTGTTGGCAATGTTGTTCTTGCTTGTATTATAATATGCAACATGCAGTTTCACAAATTGCTGTCAGCCCACTTACCACAGTGACGCTTTCTCAGGGGTGGGAAAAGAGACGTCGGAGCGCAAAGCTGCTCACCAGAGATAGACAATGGGAAATTAAAATTATATAAAAATCTGAATTATTAATATAATTGAAGTAAAGGGCTTTCATTATACTAGGTACTATTAAATGGCCATGACTTATTACTACTTAACTGTCGCTTTCAAAGAGCAACTGAAATCCCAAATCTTCTGACTTACATTTAAAAGAACAATATTTAAGCATTACAAACTGAATATCAAAATATAAGCTCAAAGTAGTTTATTCTGCAAATTAGATCTTTATATATATATATATATATATATATATATATATATATATATATATATATATATATATATATATATATATATAAAATATAGTATAGTTACATAGTAATTAAGGTTGAAAAAAGACTTTCAGTCCATCAAGTTCAACCTGTTAAGATCTCCTCTGATCTGCAATATGCGGATTAGTTATTAATTAAATTATTGATTAAATAATTATTAATAGTATAGTATTGGAGAATGAATAAAGAGTTAGTCCATCAAGTTCAACCTTTTTAGATCTCTATTGATCTTTTTAATTTGGACTATTTATTATTATTGTTAATTGTTAATTATTGTTAATTGATCCAGAGAAAGGCAAACATAAAAAAAAAAACCCCATTGATACCTTGCCAATTGTCTCATAAGGGGGAAAAAAAGCAAAATTCCTTCCTGACCCCAGAAACTGGCGATCAAATTTCTCCCTGGATCAATATTCCTTGCTAGTTATCTAGGATAGCCTTGAATGCCCTCTTTATTCAGAAATATATCTAACCCCTTTTTGAAGTTGTCTATCGAATTCGCTGTCACCACCTTCTTTGGTAGAGAATTCCACAGTTTAACCACCCTAACTGTGAAGAACCCTTTTCTTTGTTTAAGGTGAAATCTTTTTTCCTCTAACCTCAACGGATGTCCTCTTGTCAGTTGAAAATCTCTTGCTACAAAAAGTTCACTTGACAAAGCCTTATATTGACCCTGGATGTATTTAAATAACGTAATCATATCTCCTCTTAGACGCCTTTTTTCTAGCGAAAATAAGTTTAATTTTGCTAGTCTTTCTTCATAACTTAGCCCCTCCATTCCCCTTATTAGTTTTGTAGCCCTTCTCTGTACTTTTTCCAGCTCTAAAATGTCTTTTTTGTGAGGTGGTGCCCAAAATTGTACTCCATATTCCAAATGAGGGCGTACTAGAGATTTGTATAGTGGCAGAATTATATCTTCTTCCCTGGCTTCTATACCCTTCCTAATACATGCTAATATTTTATTTGCCTTTGCAGCCACTGCTTGGCTTTGAGCGCTGTTACCTAGGTGGTTGTCCACTAGTACTCCCAAATCCCTTTCAATATCTGATACCCCTAGATTTGCTCCATTAAGATTATAGATTGCTTGGCTATTGTTCCTTCCCAAATGCATAACCTTACATTTATTTGTATTAAATCTCATCTGCCATTTAGCCGCCCATTTCTCTAATTTATGCAAATCCTTTTGTAGGGAAAGTACATCATTATCTGATTTAATTACCTTGCACAACTTAGTGTCATCAGCAAAAATGGAGACACTACATTCGAGTCCTACTTCAATGTCATTAATAAATATGTTAAAAAGGAGAGGACCCAATACTGAGCCCTGAGGAACCCCACTTATCACATTAGACCAATCGGAGTATGTTCCATTTACAACAACCCTTTGCTTCCTGTCTTTTAGCCAGCTCTCGATCCATGAGCAGATATTTACTGCAATTCCTGTATCCCTTAGTTTGCTCACTAGTCTTCCATGTGGCACTGTATCAAATGCCTTTGAAAAATCTAAAAAGACTACATCCACTGAGTTGCCCTGATCCAAGTTCCTACTAACCTCCTCATAAAAACTAATTAGATTGGTCTGACACGACCTTTCCTTCATAAATCCATGTTGACTGCTACCTATGATCCTGTTCAAATAGACATATTCTTGTATTCTGTCCCTTATTAACCCTTCTAAAAGCTTCCCAACTACAGAAGTGAGGCTCACTGGTCTATAATTCCCCGGATTTGCTCTAGATCCCTTCTTAAATATAGGTATCACCTCTGCTTTTCTCCAGTCATCTGGTAGAGACCCTGTAGTGAGCGAGTCTTTAAAGATTAGATATAATGGTTTGGCTATTACAGAACCCAGCTCCCTCAGTACCCTTGGATGTATTCCATCAGGACCTGGGGCTTTATTAACATTTATTTTCTCCAACCTCTTTTGTATTTCTTCCTGCGTTAACCAATTATTTAGTGAAGGTAGTGTAGCCCCATTATGTTGCAGTGTCCCAACCACTGGTACCTCCCTTGTGTAAACCGACGAAAAGAACCTATTTAGCTCATCTGCCTTTTCCTGGTCACTAATTATCAGATGGCCTGTGTCACATTGTAATGGTCCTATCGATTCCTTCCTGGCCTTCTTCCCATTAATATATTTATAAAATATTTTAGGGTTAGTCTTACTTTCCATTGCAACTGACTTCTCATTTTCTTTTTTAGCCAGTCTAATAGCCCTTTTGCAAGCCTTGTTGATTTCCTTATAGTCACATAAAGATGCCTCTGTTCCCTCCTTCTTGTATAATTTAAATGCATATTTCTTTTTCCTCATTATGATCTTTAAGTCATTGTTAAGCCACATGGGATGTGATTTACTCCTATTTATTTTATTTCCACATGGTACATGCTGATGAGTATGTTTATTTAGTAAGGATTTGAATGTTGTCCATTTATTTTCAGTATTCTTCCCTGTAAGTTCTTTGTCCCAGTCTATATGTTGTATTGCTGCCCGTAGCCCATTAAAGTTAGCCCTTTTAAAATTTAGAGTTTTTGTTGGCCCCTTACAACTCTGTTTTTTGTATTCAATCTCAAATGAGACTGTGTTGTGATCACTGTTCCCCAAGGGTTCCCCTATTTTTACATTTGATATTATATCAATATTACTTGTGATGACTAAATCCAAGATGGCCCCATTTCTAGTAGGTTCTTGTATTACCTGGGCTAGATAATGATCCCTGAGTGTACTCAAGAACCTGCTCCCCTTAGCTGAGCTGCTGGTCTCGTTTATCCAGTTTATATCAGGGTAATTAAAGTCTCCCATTATTAGAACTTGCCCATGCTTAGCTGCATTTCCAATCTGTAACAATAATTGTATTTCCTCACTTTCAGCTATATTTGGGGGTTTATAGCATACTCCCACCATTATGCATTTAGAATTAGCTCCTCCACTATTTAGCTCAACCCACAAGGATTCAATGATGCCGTTAGTGCCAGCATAAATATCTTCTCTATCTATAGGCTTAAATTCAGGCTTAACATAAAGACAGATCCCTCCTCCTCTTTTACCATTTCCCCTATCTTTCTTAAATAGGTTATAACCATCCAGATTAACAGTCCAGTCATGAGATTCATCCCACCATGTTTCCGTAATGCCTATTAAGCCCCATTTTTCTTGTACTGCTAATATTTCTAGCTCATCCATTTTCCCAGGCAAACTTCTTGCGTTTGCAATCATACACTTTATGTTGCTATGGCTCTGCTGATGTGAAGTGCCTTATATAAATATATATAAAATTAAACCTTTCCGAATATTCTTTGGGAATATTCACAATTATCATCAAAATATTGTTTGTTAAATTTCTCTTTACATAAGGGGGAGTGTTTCTAAATGATTGTAATGGCTGAAATTGGCTGTGATGCTGCAAGCACCAGATTTATTAAGCGCTGGTTCCTGATAGCAATGCAGTTTAGGATTTACTCACACAAAGTTTCTAAAAACATTTTGTCCATTATCAAGTATAGTTGTTCAGGCTACGTTAAGATAATTGTCCACAATATTCCTTTAAAAGTAGTATTTTATAATATACTTAGAGTAGAATTTGCTAAGCATCCCCATAGGAAATAGTTTATAGTAAATGCAGGGATACAAGTCAACCATTTGAGATGCCTAGTAAATAAGACATTTCAAACTCCCTTTACTCAATTTAAGTTTTAACTATGAAATAATTCTCTGATTTAATCTATATATTAATACTGTACTATGATTTATTGAGCCTTCATATGCTATAGAGTTTTTTTGCCTTCTAATTCCCCACTGAGTGCGATGTAATATTTGCTATAAAGCGCTCTCTAAGCGATATGACATTAAAATGCACAGTTTAGCGCTGATTCACATAGTGCTCCTGCATGCAGGAACGCATGTGAAGTGCTAAATGGGGTATTCCTGAATTAAATTATAATATTATATACTGTGATATGCTGTACTACCTTCATGAAAAAATAGTAAAATTGGCATAATACCTAGAAACATACAGCCTTATTAAATTGTGATTCTGTAAATTTTAAAGGGCTCTATTTAAGCACAAAGCATATTTTTTTACAGAAAATTTTAGTTAGTGAACTTCTATCCAAAAGCAAGGTCTTCACTAACTAAAAACTTCTGTAATAAAAATATGCTACGTGCTTAAATAGAGCCCTTTTAAATTTACTGAATCACAATTTAATAAGGCTGATGATGATGTGCAAATTTGAGGTCAGAAATAAAACACCTGACAGCAGATATTCATCATGCAGTTGGGTTGATAAGTCCATTATTTATCTGTAGCATTTTATTTTAATGAAAACTGATTATATAATAAAAAAATTTACACCCAGGATGTTGGCATTTTATTAAAAATTTACAAGTTAGATGAATGATGTCTATTATTTGAAAAAACACATTTTGAAAACCTCTTTTTTTATTTTTTTATTTTAAGTATGCAGAATAAAAAAGGCTAAAGTGACATTCTTTAAAGGACCACTGTAGGTTGGGGAAAACATCATGGGCCTCATTCTATTATCGGCCGTAAATTGGCCGCAAAGCTGCGATTCCTTGCGGGGCTCCCGTTACCTTGCAATTCAATTATACGGCGCCGCAAGGCTATCCCCTTACGGCCGGCCGTATATCTTGCAACCGGCCGTAAGCTCAGAAATCTTTAAATGCAAAAATAAATTCAAGACGGCACTGTAAAGCTCTGTATGTAAATGCTAGGGATCATAATGGGGGACATGAGGATTAATAGCAACCCCCTCTCAAGCTTGCACATCAGCCCAAATCCGAGATTACATTAACTGTTTATTTTCCGGCCGCAGCGTGGGCGGGTCTGAGGTGCTCCAAGCCGTCTGGACTTTTTACATGGATATTTGATATAAATTCAAATAACATTTTATTTACGGATTTGAGTGTAGGGGAATGTTGTGCTATGAATGCTAACACCTACAATCACTTTATAGTCTCCTCAGAGTGCAGGATGGCTTTATTATGTGCTTATTTGTGTGCCTGCGGGACCTTTTTGCTGCAAGTGAGCTGCGGCTCGGTTTTAGCCTTGCAGAGAGGGTTCCTGGAGCAATTGAATAGCAACCAGGAATTTCTTGCGGCGGAAACTCTTGCGGCCGTTTAAGATCAAAGGCTTTCCTCCAGCGCTTGCGGCCGCAAGGGGTAACAAGGCGCCGGCCGCAAGCCTGCCGGAATCCCCGGCCAGAAGGGAGTAGAATAGACAAATAGCTTGCGGCCGGTCCTTGCCGCCCTGCATCTCCTACGGCCGATAATAGAATGAGGCCCCATGTGTTTATGAAGTTTGTAACAAATTAACCACATTCATTATGATGTAATTTTTTGTTTGTGTGTGTTCTCTACACTTCTTGTTAGCTTGGAGACAAAGTGAAAGTGTAAATCTAATTATTATTATCTATCCAAGAAGGAGGATCAAAATTTGAGTCTTGCTTGCCCTTCTCTGTAACCTCCCCCTTGTGCCTTGATAATTAAATATGGCTTTCATTGCATGTTCTATGCACCAGCATAATCTGTTCAAATGAAAATTATATCAGAATATGTTTTATGCCCATGTATTAAATAGCTGCTAATGATGGTTTGTTGCATATTTCACAAGCATGTGAAGTTTTTGCTAATCTACAGTGGTCTTTAAACAAATTCTCATTTTTAAAGTTTTGATCATTACAGTAGCTCTTTAATGGTGGATATGGTAGTTCTAAATTGGTCCATACATTCTAGTTTTAATTAACACTTTATATATAGAACTTATATTTAAAAAAAAAAGGAAATTTAAAATTTGAAAACAAACAACATGACTTATATTGAAGGAGAAAGTTTAATATTCACAAAACATTCCAGTGTTTTTTTACAGTATTTTACTAAAGTAAGTGCATAAATAAGTGATTTATGCAAGTAAAGCTCTTTCATTGTACCCATATTGTGTTTAGTCATTCAGTCGTGTCTGACTATATGTGACCCTATGGGCTGCAGCTTGCCAGGCACATCTTGTGTCTGGTTGTGCTTATCCATAAGATTTTCATGGCAAAGATACTGGAGTGTTTTGCCAGTTCCTTCTCCAGTGAACCGCAATTTGTCTGACCTCTCTGCTATAACCTGCCAATCTTGTGTGACCCTAAATGGTATAGCTCACAGCTCCATTGATGTACACAAGCCCCTTCACCATGACAAAGTAGCGATCCAGAAGTAGGGATGGTATGATACTAGGATATACCGTATAATGGTATATAAATGTTGCTATGTATTGAAGTAAGCAGACACCAGTAAAAGAAATGTTGCTCATGACTAAGAGGTTGAATTGCCTTTTGAGTTTCCATAATCTAATGTGCACTGTAAAATGTTTCTATAGAAGATTAATACTCTCCTAGCTTTAATGCCAAGTTGAGCTCCTTTTTAATTTTCTGAAAAACAATCAAGTTTTAGCTCAAATGTTAAAATATGTTTCTCAACAAACTTATGAACCATTCACTGTTCTTATTGTCTTTAAGCAAAGTAAAATTGTTGAAATTTAATTTGCCACTGCAAAATTACTTTTTTAAATGTATTTTTATCACTTAAATGGTAAAAAATAGATTCAGTCTTGATGATCCCTCTGAACTGTAATACTAATCTAAACACAAGTTAGCTTTCATTTTGACTCTGGCATGTTAGGTGTAGGTTACATGACCTAAGCAAGGCCCATTTGGTAGGTGCATATAAGAATTTATACCCCATCACCCATTGAATATAAAATTAGACACAGATTAGACACAGACCATTTCTTGGGAGATAACTGGCCACAGCGTTTATTGGTAAACACAACATGATGTAATAACCATAACGATAAATACATAAATAAACATAACCCCGAGGGGAGGAGCCTGGACAGAGACAGTACACCCTACGCCCAGAAGCCTCATCCAGGGCCTACCGTGTTGGAACATCCGTACCACCGTAGGGTAGGATCTCCCCCATTTTCCACTGTCCCGGCGACTCCCCTCACCACCCGCCACAGAGAAGATCGCATAATACCTTTGCGGACTCGACTCCCCCCACCAACAAAAAACACCATGGCCAGCCACATACCCTCCTAAAACCTCACTCCACTCTCCACCTCTGCTCATGATCCATCCGCGCCGGGGCCACGCCCAGCTCTGGGCCAAGACCGATAACCAAGGCAACTCGCCCTCATGGTCTGCTTTACTAATAGCCCATGCTATTTCCGCCCGATACCTTCCAATTCTCAAGACCATCTTCTCCAAAAGCCCATAGGGCTGTTACTGCATCTGCTTCTGCACCAAGCGAGTGGGCAGCAAGTTCCATGCGGAATATGCCCAAATGCTGCTGGCAATCTCCAACGTCGTAGAATCACTCATATAGAACCAGTGCCATTTCATCAAGGGAAGGTGCAAACCAACTTCGTGATTGGCTGAACCAAGAGAGCCGTAATCCAGGAAGGGGGAGCAATCAGCGTGCCCAACACACTGTAACTACCTCCTTATCCCACCTGCTCAACTGGCTGTCGCTGCCACATGGTCACGTGATCACCCTGGATCGCCAGACCAGTCACCTGAGGTCGACATACCTTGTCTGTTTACCAACCAACCTCCTGCTACCATCCGACCAGTGGAAACAGATGGCCGCACAGAAATGCAAGGATTTAAACTTGTCACAGACCTCTTTCCATAACCGCAGTAACCAGCCATATGGTCATACCTGAGGTCTCCCCACCTTGCCTGTATATATTAACCAAACTCTCACTACCGGCACACCAGCGGGAAGGAGAGATGGCTGCACAGCCCGCAAGGCTTCGCCCTTATCACAGACCTCCTTCCCGAACAGTGGTATCTCCGGCCCTTGGGAAAAGGCTACCAGTCGCCTGCTGTCCCTTTGCCATACCTCCTGTTCGCCTTTACGATCACCCTTTGGATCCCAAGACTAGGCACCTGAGGTCGCCCTCCCTGCCTGTATACTATCCAAACTCTCACTACCGGCACACCAACGAGAAGGAGAGATGGCTGCACAGCCCGCAAGGCTTCGCCCTTATCACAGACCTTCTTCCCGAACAGTGGTATCTCCAGCCCTTGGGAAAAGGCTACCAGTCGCCTGCGGTCCCTTTGCCATACCTCCTGTTCGCCTTTACGATCACCCTTTGGATCCCAAGACCAGGCACCTGAGGTCGCCCTCCCTGCCTGTATACTAACCAAACTCTCACTACCGGCACACCAGCGAGAAGGAGAGATGGCTGCACAGCCCGCAATGCTTTGCCCTTATCACAGACCTCCTCCCCGAACAGTGGTATCTCCGGCCCTTGGGAAAAGGCTACCCGTCGCCTGCTGTCCCTTTGCCATACCTCCTGTTCGCCTTTACTCCTTGCTCTCTCCTACCATTCCTTCTACAGGACCCAGTAACCCAGCTTGACTTCCGATGGGCCACACTACTACTTGAACCCCACCAACCTTTGGGGGGGGGGGGGACTCCTCCTCTGAGCCTGGGGGAAACCTAGCACCCCCAACCCTGCCAATGCCCACGTTCGTGCCCAGTGCCCAACTGTCCATCCTCCCACCTCGGCCAGCAGTTTGAGGCTCGCTCCTGATCAGGAACCATTCTCCCTCCTGTCTACTTAACCTGGTACCTTCATAACACTATATGCTCCACCATCTGTACTGAGCACCCGGGTTTCAACCACATAGCCCTGAACAAGCAACCACATACTGAGGGATCGCCTACGCTCCCACCGTATTTACTGCACCCTCTAGATACTGCCCATTTTGATCCACTGCCAACCAGCCGTGTATATCTCTATAAAGATCTACGAAGCCAAGTACCTTACAGCACTAACACCATCCCAAATAACTTATGATACCGTCCCAACTGACCCACTCGTAATACAACCGCAGGGATGAAAGGAGTGACAGCCCTTGTTGCATATAACCCATATCTACTCCTCAGTTTGCACGTTGTCGACCGCGGTACCACGAGTTGATAATATCCCGGAACTCACATGAAAAGCATATGATACCCTCTGCCTTATGACTAATACCGGATGCTATGCAATAGCGCCCCTCCGGCAAGACCCCTAAGACTTTATCTGAACAGAGCCAGACAATCCCTTATACATATCTCCATTCCCATACAACGACACATGTGAAAGACCCACTGAACTCTAACCCTGCTACCCTCCCACGGCTCAATCGTGGATTCCAATCTAGCGTCTCGCGGCAAAACCTACACTAGTTCTAACCAGACCGACCAGGGGCCCGACGCCGCTCCCCTGATGCCGTTACGGACAGATTTGAAAAGCAAATCTAGGGCATATCACCAATCTGGGCATGTACTTGCTGCCCGCTCCCCATACCTGTCAAGAGGATGTGTAATACCTGCTCACGACTGTTTGAGCGGCATATCGATGTGTCACACCCTACTAAACTCATACCCGTAGATTTATGCCTGTAGTCCCACCCTAATTAACCCACTGATGGCCCCCTCTTCGGCTAACTTGTGTCCATTTTTTGGGCTAAGTAACCTGTAGTACATCAGTCTGGTCTCACTGAAAGAGTGACCCCACACTAAACCACCATGTAATGCTATCTGATGGGATAAACAGCACAACAAAAACAACCCAGCTTGGTCCTATGCTTCCTTACCCTATACCCAAGGCCCTGCGTCTTTTAGACAACGTAAACCACAGTGAAACAATGTCTACCTGAGGGAAAATTGCTGCAAAATGATAAAAAATAACCCTAAACAGCACCCGGAACCATCAGCCACCGAACGTCGGTTATATAACCTCCTAAAATTACACCCAAGAGGAGATACCCTTAAGCTTGATCCTCCTCGCAAAGAAAATATGGACCCTCCGATTCTGAACCACCACAGCAAGCTGAAATGCTGCAGCAGGAACCTAACATATTGGAGGAGAAAACCACGATCAATAGAACCATCAGCCCTAATCCGGCCAACGGACCAAGTGGCCTACAAGACCGAGGGACTTATGTCCCCTCCGACAAGCATCAGATGTACCGCCTAGAACGGGAACATAGTACGACACTGTTAACAAGCTGCAAACGTTCCCACAAACCTATTATAAACCTATCTAGCATATGACAACTGCCAATATAACCTTACCCCTGATAAGCAAGCCTCTCCTGGACCCCATACCCGACTGTTATGACAGTACCAATACCCAGCTTAAGTCAATAAAGCCCTGTGACTAAATCTAACCCTGTGTCTAGCTTAATCTAGGAGAACACCACCAAGCGGAATTGGCCCTATAACACCTAAGGCCTCTCTGCCTGCATCCCCGCCCTGGTAACCTGATATAGGCTTATGGTTCATGTGCCAGGCAGCTCCATAATGGCGGTAAGTCGACCTTGCTTAAAGCAAGCTACTGAAAGCCCCGTACCTGGTGCCGTATTACCCTGTAACCTGCCCTTAGCGAAACCAAATAGCAGTTCCAATCACCTTATAGACATATAAAAAAAAAAGACATCGATGTAATGTAATACATATATAGCACCGCGTACTCAGCCTCAATAGCACTATGGAAAATGATAGCCCGTATCCGTAATGGAAAATAATCATACGCAATAACCATATTACAGATGGTAGCCATGGAACACGGATACCCCTGAATCAATACTATATATATATAACCGACCGCATATAATAGATACTGGTACCCTCACACATCAATAATATGGACTGCAACCTACACTGTAGCTCCCAGATAGCCTAGAGATGACCGCCGCAAGCGAGAGCAGCAGGGGCCAGGACTCCAATATGACATAAACCCCACGAATAGATGATATCTAACAAAGAATATAAATGGCACTGCTATCAAATACTAAATATCAGTCCCTGCATATACCTATCTATCACGCTATAGTGGAAATAATAAAGCATAAACCTAACCTAGGCCCGAATACAATACCATAGATAAACAGAATAAACTGCCTGCTGCAGGGCATGAACCAGCAGCCCCCAGACATTAGAGTCTGGAGCCAAAAACCCCCAGAGCCCCAAAGAGTCTACACACTAACTCACGATAGAAATCAAGGGTGGCTTACAAATGAACAGCAGGCAGCTGCACCAGAGGGGTAACACACCGGTCTAGGAACACAAAGTAAAACATAACTAGACTTCACTATGAATGACCATACACCTCGAGAAAAGAGGGGAAAGACCCCCCCAGCTCCCTAACCATGCCTGACGGGCATGCACGCCACGCCGCCATACGCCAATATACATATAATAATAAATGCAAAAAACAGTACTACTCAGTGTCACCAGTAAATACAACATCCTCTTGGAACTAAGCTTATACAGTATAGATAGACATTCTGTCACTAGAAATTCCCCATGAGTTCCATAGACTAGATACCCATTTAACCTGAAAAGGAATAGAAGAGAATAAACAAAATGTCACATACTCTTCCTTCCTGTGGTCAGGTAGGGAGAAATTGTACAAGGCTAATCCCCATGGCCGCCCACTCTAACACAGAGCTAACTAGGGACATGGAAGGTAGAACATGACAACTAGGGAGGCAAATGCAGAGTTCAAACCTACTAAATAACCCTAATTTAAAGCATAGTCCTGAATTATCCAGACCTATGAGTAAGGAGGGAGGAGTATACACAACTCATAGGGGATTATAGGGGCTTTTATATAACTTATAGGAGGGGGTTGGTTACTCCTAGGGGGTAGTACTCCTAGGGGAGGGGTGATTACAGGGGATTATATTTTACTTATAGGACTCAGGGGGGTGGGTGTGTGATTCTGGCGTGCCCGTGTGCACACTAGCGTGACAGGCGTCTCTGATCCGGCCTCCCCTGCCTACACTGCACCCAAAGCTTCCAGGCAACATAACCACGTCCCAGCGTGGGACAGACCTGCCAGGAATTATTAAATATTACTCATAGGGGGGGGGGGTTACTCATGGGGGGGGCGCCCGTGTGCACTCTAGCGTGACAGGCGCCTCTGATCCGGCCCCCCCTGCCTACACCCACCAGGTAATATACCCCACGTCCCATCGTGGGGACAGACCTACCAGGATGACTGGGATATCCCCAGCACCGGCACCCGGGTCCTGCGCACGCGCAAGGGCCACCCAGGATACCGGGACAGCCAGCTGAGCCAGCTACCGGACCCCCAATTGCCCCCAGCACTCCTCTCCGTGCTCCCTCCGCTGGGCCAGCACCCCGGAGGCCACTGCGCCGAACCAGCAGGAGCTGCACCCGCAGCACATCTGCTCCCATGGCTAGCTGGGGGCGGACTGGAGGAAATTGGCGCCAAACGCCTACATTGCTCCACCTCCCTCAGCTAGCCACCACCCCGCCCCTACCCGGGCCTGCCATGTCAGGTGGCCCCTCCCCCCCAACCCCAGGCAAGCCTGAGGTGGGCTACGGGCCCTTCATACTGTTAGTTTCATGGTGTTGGTGATGAGAGTAACATTGGTTACAGGACTGTAAACATATTATTATTAGTATTATTATTAGTTCATAAAGACATCTTTAAATTAACTACTTGATCTCTGCAGAAATGTTCTCATCCACTTTAATTAACCATTGTAATTTACAAACGCCCCTTCTGGATCTCTACCTTGTCATGGTGAAGGGGTTTAGGTACTTCAAAACCATGTAGGGTGACCCATGATGGGCAGGTCATAACAGAGAGGTCAGACAAATCACGGTCTACTTGAGAAGGAAATGGCAGCCAACTGGCAGCACAACCAGAGACTTAATGATAGACATACTGCGGTCCATAGGATCACAGAGAGGGACACGACTGAATGATTGAACAAATTATTTACAAACTAACAGCCTTATTAAATTGCGATTCTGTAAATTTAAAAGGGCTCTATTTAAGCACACAGCATTTTTTTTTTTTACATAAGTTTTTAGTTAGTAAACTTCTATTCAAAAGCAAGGTCTTCACTAACTAAAAACTTCTGTAAATAAAATATGCTTTGTGCTTAAATAAAGCCCTTTTAAATTTACTGAATCACAATTTAATAAGGCTGTAAATTAGCAGTTGTGTGAGGCTTGGATATAAAAAACATTTTAAGAGAAAATCAACATTTTTGTATAATCGATTTATGAATAATGGAGGGGTGGTAAGGAGGGAGATGGGAGAGAGATATGTTGAATAACTAGAAATTTAGAAATTTGATGCCAACTCCCTTTTACCATGCAGACAGCTTGCAACTATAAGTGCAAGCTTGCTCCTGCAGAAGTGTAAATGCTGTTTCATACATGGACCCTGGAGGCAACAATGATAATTTGGATGCATTAACAATGTTTTCTAATTAAAAACCGGATTTGTGATATATTCCCTTGGAAATTATGCACCAGGTAGTCATGTGATTGCTCGCTGAGAATGTATTCAATTTCTTATTAGTGTGAGATTTAGGGGTTAGGGATATATGCAACCTTATTAAATTGTGATTCGGCCAATTGAATATGACTCTATATAAGCACAGAGCATAATTTTTTTACAGAAGTTTTTAGTTAGTGAACTTCTATCCAAAAGCAAGGTCTTCACTAGCTAAAAACTCCTGTAAATAAAATATGCTGTGTGCTTAAATGGAGCCCTTTTAAATTTACTGAATCGCAATTTCATAAGGCTAATGGTTTTTAGGGTTAGGGGAGTGGCAGATATAAAATAGTGCCATTACCCTAAACCAAAACCCTAACTCTTAAATCTGACCCTAATCCTAATAGAAAACAGGAAAGGTCCAAATATATGTTACATGTTATTTTTTTCACCGTTAAGTAATCCTTTAAAGAAACCTAGAACAAACTTGCAAATGGTAATGTATTTATTTATATATATATATAGACACACTGTAAATGCTAATGACTTTTGAATAAAACTGTACAATTCTAGTAGATATCTGCAAGTTATATAACAGGTGAATGCCATGTCTGTAAACACTGGGTCTGAAATTGCACTAATTTAGCTTATCAAAAAAAAACTCAATTAGGGAAAGCTGCAGATATATTTTATGCAAACTGTAAACTGGTTAACTTTGTAAAAATTTCTGAAATCTTGAACTGATGGCTTTGTTTCAGTTCTTGAGAGTGGATCAAGACAAAGATCGTGAGTGCAGCCTGGACTGTGCCGGATCCCCTTCTAAAGCTCTCTGTGCCTCTGATGGGAGAACATTCCTGTCCAGGTGTGAGTTTCAGCGAGCTAAGTGCAAAGACTCTCAGCTGGAAATTGCGTACAGAGGAAACTGTAAAGGTAAATATGTTTTTGTTATTATGATTACAGCAGCCATTCTCTATAAAGTTTACTAACTTTCATTTAATTAACTTCCGTATAAACATATTTTCCATGTATTGTGATAAAAAAAGTTAGTATTTATTAACACTGGAAATATCTACTTATATTTACTGGAAAATACTTTGAGAGTTTATTAGCATAATTGGTACAGTGTAGTAAAATCACTGAAGGGTGTGTTAGCCTAAGCCATTGATTCCAAAATGTATACCCAGTATTTTGTGGTAAATGTAGAGATTTTATTTGTTCTATAGCAAAAATGTTTGAATTATAGAAATGTCTATGCCTCATAGTTACATAGTCACATAGTAATTGAGGCTGAAAAGTCTTTTAGTACATCAAGTTCAACTTTTAAGATCTCCTCTGATCTGCGATATGCAGATTTGTTGTTAATTGATCCAGAGGAAGGCAAACAGAAAAAAAAAAAAGTGAAACTTTGCCAATTGTCTCAAAAGGAAAAAAAAAAAGTAATTCCTTCCTGACCCCAGATACTGGCGATCGGATTTCTCCCTGGAACAATACTCTCTCTCTAATTAAGAAAGACAACAATGAATGCCCTTTTTAATAAAAAATATATCCAGTCCCTTTTTAAAGTTATCTATCGAATCCACTGTCACCGCCTCCTTTGGTAGAGAATTCCACAGATTAGCCACCCTTACTGTGAAGAACCCTTTGCTTTCTTTAAGGAGGAATCTTTTTACTTTTAGCCTCAAAGGATGTTCTTTTGTCATCTGAAAACCTCTTGGCATGAAAAGCACCCTTGATAAATCTTTATACTGACACTGGATGTATTTATTTAATGTAATTTTATCTCCTCTTAAACATATTTTCTCTAGAAAAAAGGTGTCTGATTTAGACAGTCTTTCTTCAGAACTTAGCCCCTCCATTCCCCTTATTAGTTTTGATACCCTTCTCTGTACCCTTTCCTGCTCTAAAATGTCCTTTTTATGAAGTGGTACCCAACATTGAATACTCCATATTCCAAATGAGGACGTACTAGGTATTTGTATAATGGCAGACTTATATTTGCTTCCCTTGCTTCTAAAACCTTCTTAAAACATGCTAATATTTTACTTGCCTTTGCAGATGCTGCTTGGCATTGAGCACTGTTACCTAGGTGGTTGTCCAGAAGCACTCCCAAATCCCTTTCAATATCTAATACCCCTAGATTTGCTCCATTAAGATTATAAATTGCATGGCTTTTTTTCCTTCTCAAATGCATAACTTTACATTTATTCGTATTAAATCTCATCTGCCACTTAGATGCCCATTCCTCTAATTTGTTTCGTTTACCACAACCCTTTGCTTCCTATCTTTCAGCCATCTTTCGATCCATGAGCAGATATTTACTGCAATTCCTGTATCCCTTAGTTTGCACAATAGCTTCCATGTGGCACTGTAAAAGCCTTTGCAAAATCCAAAAATACTACATCCACTGAATTACCTTGATCCAGGTTCTTACTAACCTCTCCATAGAAACTATTTATATTTGATTGACATGAAGGGATTTGTCTGTATGTTAAGCCTGAATTTAAGCCCATAGTCAGAGAAGATATTTCTGCTGGAAATAGCGGTAATGATGAATGTTTGTGGGTAGAGTTAAATAGCAGAGCAGCAAATTCCAAAAGAATATTAGTAGGAATATGCTATAAACCCCCAAATATAATTGAAAGTGAGGAAATACAATTATTGTTACAGATTGGAAATGCAGCTATGCATGGGCAAGTTCTAATAATGGGAGACTTTAATTACCCTGAAATAAACTGGATAAATGAGACCAGCAGCTCAGCTAAGGGGAGCAGGTTCTTGAGGTAAGTTCTAATAATGGGAGATTTTAACAACCATGAAATAACCTGGACGAGACAGCAGTACCGGTAAAGGGAGCAGGTTCTTGAGTACAATCAGTGATCATTATAAGGCCCAGGTTATGCAAGAGCCTACTCGAAAAGAGCCCATCTTGGATTTAGTCAGCACAAATAATATTGATATGGTATCAAATGTTGAAATAGGGCTGGAGGGAAATCATAAAAACTACTAAGAAATCCTTGGTTAACATAGTATATACAGAGTTATTCTTCAAAATAATTCACAGATGGCATCTAACTCCGGTAAAAATGAAAACAATTTAATCCGAGGGGGCAGGCCGATGCTGGAAATTATGCAGCCTAAGAGGGACTGAATACCATGTATGGTGGGAATGTAACAAGATTCATAGGTGGTGGTTAGAGATCGGTCAGTTAGTCTCCAAGGTGTTGAATAAACAAATTATATGGTCTCCACAATTAGCCATCCTCCATATGAATCTGGAGAAATTGTCTCCAGCAGAAAGATACTTGACATGTCATATTTTATTGGTGGCAAAATACCTTATTGTAAAATACTGGAAGTAATCTGTGGTTCCAACAATCAGTGAATTGTGTAATGTCATTAATATAAACAGGGAGTTGATGCATAATAGAAACTGTCTCACATCTCAGAGTTATGTTTGTAGTATTAACTGGTTGAAATGGGACATTTATAGCGAGTCTTTAAAATCATCCTAAAGTGATTCATCCTATAGTAGAATATTAATGAAAGACGATCTCATTCCATACCCGTTAGCATTATTCCATATGGCTATTAATAAAATAGTCCTATGGAGTAAATACCAAATCCTCTACGATCTGTCTATATCGAAATCCCTACTATCTAACTTCCTAATTAACCTCTAATCCCTTTCTTGTAAGAAGTTATCAATTTTAGCAACCATAATTAGGATGCTAATGACAGATATATAGTAGTAGTATAATAAAAGGAGTAGCACCTAATTGGTCTTGTATGGAATTGATTTATTCTGACTTAAGAGTCAGAAGAGCCAAATAGTAAACAAGATGATGGAAATAAGTATCCTCAACTTAGATATATGGTGGACTGATAAAGTTACTGTACCATATGTTAAAGATGACTGTATATATGTGTAAGTGTCTGTATTGACCATCTGTTTATGTATATATTTTTGTTTTACATTTTCGTAAATAAAAAAAAAAATGTTGAAATAGGGCAACCTTTGGGAAACAGTGATCACAACACATTTGAGATTGAATTAAAAAAACAAAACTGTAAGGGCCAACAAAAAGTCTTAATTTTCAATGGCAGATTTTAACGGTCTAAGGGCAGCAGTACAAAGTATAGACTGGGACAGAGAACTGTCAGGTAAAAATACTGAACATAAATGGACAACATTTAAATCTATACTAAATATACATACACATCGGCATATACCATGTGGGAATAAAAGTAAAATGAGTAAATTACATACAATGTGGCTTAGCAATGATTTAAAGATCAACATACGGAGCAAAAAACAGGCATTTAAATTGCACAAAAAAGAGGGGACAGAGAGCTTTACGGCTAAAATAGAAAATTAAAAATGAGTTGCAAAAGCGAGTAAGACTAACCCTAAAATATGTTTTAAGTATATGAATGGGAAGAGGGCCAGGATGGAAGCTATAGGAGCATTACAATGTGAAATAGGCCAGCTGACAATTAGTGACTAGGAAAAGACTGATGAGCTAAATAGGTTCTTTTCTTTTGTATATGCTGCACCATAATGGGGCTACACTACCTTCACCAAATAATTGGTTACCGCAGGAAGAAATACAAAAGAGGTTGTAGAAAATAAATATCAATAAAGCCCCAGGTCCTGATGGAATACATCAAAGGGTACTGAGGGAACTGAGTTCTGTAATAGCCAAACCATTATATCTAATTTTTCAAGATTCGCTCAACACTGCGTCACTACCAGATGACTGGAGAAAAGTGGATGTGATACCTATATTTAAGAAGGGGGCAAAAGCAAATCTGGGGAATTATAGACCTGTAAGCCTCATTTCTGTAGTGGGAAAGATTTTAGAAGGGTTAATAAGGCATAATATACAAGAATGTGTCTATTTGAACAGGATTATAAGTAGGAGTCAACATGGATTTATGAGGGATAGGTCGTTTCAAACAAATTTAATTAGTTTCTATGAGGAGGTTAGTAGGAACCTGGATCAAGCAACTCAGTGGATGTAGTATTTTTGGATTTTGCAAAGGCTTTTGATACAGTGCCACCTGGGAGACTATTGTGCAAAATTATGGATACAGAAATTGTAGTAAATATATGCACATGGATTGAGAGCTGGCTAAAGGACAGGAAACGAAGGGTTGTTGTAAATAGAAAATACTCGGATTGGACTAATGTGGTAAGTGGGGTTCCTCCGGGCTCAGTATTAGGTTCTCTCCTTTTTAGCATATTCATTAACGACTTAGAAGTAGGATTGGAAAGTAGTGTTTCCATTTTTGCTGAAGACACAAAGTTGTGCAATTAAATCAGAAAAGTATGTAATTCCCTCCAAAGGCATTTGCATAAATTAGAGAAATGGGCAATTAAATGGCAAATGAGATTTAATACGAATAAATGTAAGGTTATGCATGTGGGAAAGAAAAATAACCATGCAATCTATAAACTTAATTAAGCAAATCTAGGGGTATCAGATATTGAAAGGGATTTGGGAGTGCTTGTGGACAACCACCTACGTAACAGTTCTCAATGCCAAGCAGCAGCTGCAAAGGCAAATACAATATTAGAATGTATTAAGAAGGGTATAGAAGCAAGGGAGGCAGATATAATTCTACCACTATACAAATTCCTAGTATGCCCTCATTTGGAATATGGAGTACAGTTTTGGGCACCAATTCATAAAAAGGACATTTTAGAACTGGAAAAAGTACAGAGAAAGGCTACAAAACTAATAAGGGGAATGGAGGGGGCTAAGTATGAAGAAAGACTGTCTAAATGAAACATATTTTCTCTAGAAAAAAGGCATCTAAGAGGAGATATAATTACATTATATAAATACATCAAGGGTCAGTATAAAGATTTATCAAGGGTGTTTTTTGTGCCAAGAGGTTTTTCAACTGACAAGAGAACATCCTTTGAGGTTAAAAGTAAAAAGATTCCTCCTTGAAGAAAGAAAAGGGCTCTTCACAGTAAGGGTGGTTTATCTGTGGAATTCTCTACCAAGGGAGGTGGTGACAGCGAATTCGATGGATAACTTTACAAATGGATTGGATATATTTTTAATTAAAAAGGGCATTCAGGGTTATCCTGGTTAATTAGAGAGGGAGTAATGATCCAGGGAGGAATCTGATCGGCAGTATCTGGGGTTAGGAAGAAATTCATTTTTTCCTCTTGAGACAATTGGCAAAGTTTCACTGTTTTTTTTTTGTTTGCCTTCCTTTGGATCAATTAACAACTAATCCGCAGATTTTCAGATCAGAGGAGATCTTAAAAGGTTGAACTTGATGGACTAAAAGTCTTTTTTCAGCCTCAAGTACTATGTAACTATATAACTATTGAACTTTCTATAATTCAAACATACATTTTTGCTATAGAACAAATACAATATATGTAACTATGTAGCACCCAGTTCCCTCCATACCCTTGGATGTATTCTATCAGGACCTGGGTTTTATTATCATTTATTTTTTCCAACCTCTATTGGATAACTTCCTGTGTTAACCAATTATTTGGCAAAGGTAGTGTAGCCCCATTATGTTGCCATGTCCCAACCACTGGTACCTCTCTTGTGTATACCGAAGAAAATAACCTATTTAGCTCATGTGCCTCATATGTGTTTAATCTCAGACACATTGCTCAATCTACTGTCATTATTATTACTATTATAGTTACATAGTTACATAGTAATTAAGGTTGAAAAAAGAATTTAGTCCATCAAGTTCAACCTTTTTAGATTTCTATTGATCTTTTTAATATGTGGACTATTTATTATTAATTGTTAATTGATCCAGAGAAAGGCAAACAGAAAAAAAAAAACATTGAAACTTTGCCAATTGTCTCATAAGGGGAAAAAAAGCAAAATTCCTTCCTGACCCCAGAAACTGGCGATCAAATTTCTCCCTGGATCAATATTCCTTCGCTAGTTATCTAGGATCGCCTTAAATGCCCTCTTTATTCAAAAATATGTCTAACCCCTTCTTGAAGTTGTCTATCGAATTCACTGTTACCACCTCCTTTGGTAGAGAATTCCACAGTTTAACCACCCTAACTGTGAAGAACTCTTTTCTTTGTTTAAGGTGAAATCTTTTTTCCTCCAACCTCAAAGGATGAATCTCTTGCTACAAAAAGTTCACTTGACAAAGCCTTATATTGACCCTGGATGTATTTAAATAAGGTAATCATATCCCCTTGTAGATGCCTTTTTTCTAGCGAAAATACGTTTAGTTTGGTTAGTCTTTCTTCATAACTTAGCCCCTCCATTCCCCTTATTAGTTTTGTAGCCCTTCTCTGTACTTTTTCCAGCTCTAAAATGTCCGTTTTATGAAGTGGTGCCCAAAATTGTACTCCATATTCCAAATGAGGGCTTACTAGGGATTTGTATAGTGGTAGAATTATATTTGCCTCCTTTGCTTCTATACCCTTCTTAATACATGCTAATATTTTACTTGCCTTTGCAGCTGCTGCTTGGCATGGAGCACTGCTACCTAGGTGGTTGTCCACTAGTACTCCCAAAACCCTTTAAATATCTGATACCCCTAGATTTGCTCCATTAAGATTATAAATTGCATGGCTATATTTCCTTCCCAAATGCATAACCTTGGATTTATTTGTATTAAATCTCATCTGCCATTTAGCCGCCCATTTCTCTAATTTATGCAAATCTCTTTGTAGGGAAAGTACATCATTATCTGAATTTATTACCTTCACAACTTAGTGTCATCAGCAAAAATGGAGACACTACTTTCGAGTCCTACTTCTATGTCATTAATAAATATGTTAAAAAGGAGAGGACCTAATACTGAACCTTGAGGAACCCCACTTATCACATTAGACCAATCGGATAATGTTCCATTTACAACAACCCTTTGCTTCCTGTCTTTAAGCCAGCTCTCGATCCATGAGCAGATATTTACTGCATACCTGTATCCCTTAGTTTGCTCACTAGTCTTCCATGTGGCACTGTATCAAATGCCTTAGAAAAATCTAAAAAGACTACATCCACTGAGTTGCTCTGATCCAAGTTCCTACTAACCTCCTCATAGAAACTAATTAGATTGGTCTGACACGACCTATCCTTCATAAATCCATGTTGACTGCTACCTATGATCTTGTTCAAATAGACATATTCTTGTATTTTGTCCCTTATTAACCCTTTTAAAAGCTTCCCAACTACAGGCGAGGCTGTGAGGCTCACTGGTCTATAATTTCCCGGATTTGCTCTAGATCCCTTCTTAAATATAGGTATCACCTCTGCTTTTCTCCAGTCATCCGGTAGAGACCATGTAGTGAGTGAGTCTTGAAAGATTAGATCTAATGGTTTGGTTATTACAGAACCCAGCTCCCTCAGTACCCTTGGATGTATTCCATCAGGACCTGGGGCTTTATTAACATTTATTTTCTCCAATCTCTTTTGGATTTCTTCCTGCGTTAACCAATTATTTAGTGATGGTAGTGTAGCCCCATTATGTTGCGGTGTCCCAACCACTGGTACCTCCCTTGTGTATACAGACGAAAAGAACCTATTTAGCTTACCTGCCTTTTCCTGGTCACTAATTATCAGGTGGCCTGTGTCACATTGTAATGTTCCTATAGCTTCCTTCCTCACCTTCTTCCCATTAAAATATTTAAAAAATATTTTAGGGTTAGTCTTACTTTCCATTGCAACTGACTTCTCATTTTCTATTTTAGCCAGTCTAATAGCCCTTTTGCAAGCCTTGTTGATTTCCTTATAGTCACATAAAGCTGCCTCTGTTCCCTCCTTCTTGTATAATTTAAATGCATGTTTCTTTTTCCTGATCATGATCTTTAAGTCATTGTTAAGCCACATGGGATATGATTTACTCCTATTCATTTTATTTCCACATGGTACATGCCGATGAGTATGTTTATTTAATAAGGATTTGAATGTGGTCCATTTATTTTCAGTATTTTTCCCTGTAAGTTCTTTGTCCCAGTCTATATGTAGTATTGCTGTCCTTAGCCCATTAAAGTTAGCCCTTTTAAAATTTAAAGTTTTTGTTGGCTCCTTACAACTCTGTTTTTTGTATTCAATCTCAAATGATACTTTGTTGTGATCACTGTTCCCCAAGGGTGCCCCTATTTTAACATTTGATATTATATCAATATTACTTGTGATGATTAAATCCAACATGGCCCCATTTCTAGTAGGTTCTTGTATTACCTGGGCCAGATAATGATCCCCGGGTGTACTCAAGAACCTGCTCCCCTTAGCTGAGCTACTGGTCTCATTTATCCAGTTTATTTCAGGGTAATTTAAGTCTCCCATTATTAGAACTTGCCCATGCTTAGCTGCATTTCCAATCAGTAACAATAATTGTATTTCCTCACTTTCAGCTATATTTGGGGGTTTATAGCATACTCCCACAAATATGCGTTTAAAATTAGATCCTCCACTATTTAGCTCAACCCACAAAGATTCAATGATGCCGTTAGTACCAGCATAAATATCTTCTCTGACTATAGGCTTAAATTCAGACTTCACATACACAGATTCCTCCTCCTCTTTTACCATTTCCCCTATCTTTCCTAAATAGATTATAACCATCCAGATTAACAGTCCAGTCATGAGATTCATCCCACCATGTTTCAGTAATGCGTATTAAGCCCCATTTTTCTTGTACTGCTAATATTTCTAGCTCGTCCATTTTCCTAGGCAAACTTCTTGCATTAGCAAGCAAACACTTTATGTTGCTATGGCTCTGCCGTTGTGAAGTACTTGCCACTGTATTTGAGGCCCCTATTAATACCTCCCTAATGTCTATTTTAACCCTCCCCCCCATGGGTAACTAATTCATCCCTTTCCCTCTCTACCCTATTTACCCCAATACTTCTATATAGTCCCCCCCCACCTATAAGTTTAAAAACTCCCCCAGCCGTTCCTATCCCCTAACACAAAAGCTCCCTCATCATTAAGGTGCAATCCATCCCTGCTATAGAGATTGTACCCAAGTGAGAAGTCAGCCCAGTGCTCTAAAAACCCCAAACCCTCTGCACTGCACCACTTTTGTAGCCACGCATTAACCTCGCTAAGCTCCTTCTGCCTCTCTGGGCTAGCATTTGGCACTGGTAGTATCTCAGAAAATACTGCCTTGGAGTTCCTTGCTTTAAGCTTATTCCCTAGTTCTCTAAAATCATTCTTTAGGACGCTCCATCTTCCACTAACTTTGTCATTGGTAGTAATGTGTACCAAGACCGCCGGTTCATTACCAGCCCCTCCCAATAATTTATCCACCCAATCCACAACATGCCGAACCCAAGCACCAGGGAGACAGCAAACTGTTCGATTGCTGGGATCTGGGTGACAAATTACCCTGTCTACCTTCCTAATAATAGAGTCCCCTACCACCAAAACCTGTCTGTTGCTCTGCCTATTCTGCCCTCCCACTCCTCCAGTAGAACTGTTCTCCCGGCTGTTAGAGGGAACAGCTCTATCTGGCATTGCCATTCCTGAATGGACATCCCCAACAGTTTCACTCAATCTGGCAAATCTGTTGGTGTTTGCCAACTCAGAACTGGCCTGTCTCCTCCTGTCCCCCCTGATTCCCCTTCTAACTGTAACCCAGCTACCTCCCTGGACATCCTCACTAGCCCCAGCTCCTCCCTCCACACCACCTCCCTTTCCAGTGGAGCAGGAATCACTAAGATGATCACTAAGTGCTGCAATTCTCCTCTCTGGATCTTCAATTTGAGCTTCCAGAGAGGCAACATGCTCACAGCTGTCATAGAGGTATGGACCCAGGATCATCTGTTCCAGTAGTGCATACATTTTGCAGGATGTACACTGAGTGAGGTTGCCACTGGACTGACTCATGACTATCAGTTCCAAAAATACAGTGAGAAAACAAATCAATGTATTTGTATAAAGATTGCTTTTCTACACCTTAACCAAAACAAAACAGAAAACAAATATATACTTTTGTTTTAATTTTTTTCTTATAATACCACTTTCCTTTGAATTTCCTCCTTTTATTCAATCTCCTACACACTAACTACACTAACACTAGAAATGATTGCAAGCTCCCGAGCTCACTCTTCCCTTGTTAAAATAGACACTACTCGCCTGTACAATGATAAATGAGCACAGAACAGAAAACATTGCCCTGCCTCACAGAACTGATTTAGCAGAACACGACAAAATGCACATAGATATAACTCACATTATTATTATTATTATTATTATTATTATTATTATATTGCAGCAACAGTATCAAATAGTGACCCCTTCTCATTATTTGTCCTTTTTTGGTTATTTGAAATTTTGGAAGATATGAGCTAGGCTATACACCAAAGAGGAGAAACTGCCATTAGGCTTTATGCAGTGGGGAACATATGTTTCAGCAATAGTTTCTAATAGTAATAGACCACTGGTGAGGCTCCCAAATGGGCATTGGAACTAGGAATTATACCGTCCCTTCTAGACGTTATGGCCTATGAGTGAATGTATTTATCTAGTACTCAATTTTCCCTCAACATGCAGTAGATGTTTGTTTTCTTCTATTTATTACATTTTAAGGTTTCATAGTTCTTTTCACTTAAGATATGAGCTAGGTTGAAAGAAAATCTGTTATACTGTTCATGGTTTACAACCAATCATCACAATACTATTAGTAATGTTAAATGTTAGATGTGAATTTTGGTTAAAATAATCTTCTGTAAATAGTTGTATCTATTTAATTCCTAATATAATGTCAAATTGATACTGGTAAAATGTAATTAGCGAACAGCCAATAATGTAATCAATTTATCCAAGTTTCCAAAGTAATCCAAAGATCATTACTTTACAAGAGTCTTGCATAAATCTGGATACATCTGTGTACACTCATTAGAGGATATTAGTAGTAATGTGAAGCCAGTGTCTGCTGAGTGCATTCATTCCTTTGACAAATTTAACTGCATAGACCCCAATAAAAAAGCTATGTGAATCTGCTGACAACATACATTTTAAAAGTATTTTTAATTGTGGATTTGTCAATACTATTGGGACCTACCTAATAGTAAGCAACCAGAATGCAGTAACACTGCACATACTATTCAAGCCAAATAAAAAAAGCTCTGTAATATAGCAGTTTATATGCTCAGTGTAAAAAAAAAAAAACAACGGAATCTTGTGAACCCTATTTGCTTGCCACATCATAGACATTTTAGGTCTAGAGAAAATAATGTAAAATCTGTAATTCTCTGGTAAATCTTGATTCTTGACCTCTTAGGGACATTAGGAAAGTAGTGATAATTATTGCACGTGGATTGCAGATGGAACATATTGAAATGGAAACAAAGTGGAGATCCTTGCGGGTCCATGCAGGCATGGGTGTAGGAACTGGGGGGGGGATGGGGGTGACAAATCACCCTCGATTTTTCTATGTTTGCATGTATGTATATATAGGCTATATTACGGTCTGTGTAAACAATGAGCTGTATCCCCCCTAGAATTATTCTGGCTTTTACATCCCTGCATACAGGGAGTAGTAAGCTGCTATCACACATTGTAAATCAAGACAGAATTGTTGGAAATTAAATATATTTAAATTGGAGAAATGTTGTATAAGAATTTCCTTCAGAATCAGAACTTGGCCAAATTCTTTCAAATGTGCCTATTTCTAATCGTGCAACAGGAATACAGAGCAATGGTCATTTATTGCTGATGATGTTAAACTATAAATGCTCATCAAATCAAAACAGCATATGCATTTTCTGAGGAATGTAGCTCAAGAGTTGAGCACATGCATTGTATGTATTACATCATTGATGCTAAACATTATACACTAGCGAATTGCCCGTCAAAAAATGACGGCAATGAAATTGTAAGGTAGCTAATGCTGTTTAGTGTGTAATAATGAAATATATAATACATTAATAAATGAATATACTTTACCTATTTTAAAGCATTGTGTGGAAGAGCTGTGAATGTGTTTTGATGTTGCTGCAGCATTAGTGGTGTGGATCTGCTGTGTAAGCGTGCTGAATGTGTGCAGTGTAACACTGTGCGTGCGCGAGCCCAAACCGTTGTCGTGTACTTCCGCATTGGCGTCAAATGGCGAGTAATGTGTGTTATACGTTTGTATCGGAATATCCGTAGGTGTTTTGTGGTGTTTTGCGAGTTTCTTGTGGTGTTTTGCGAGTTTAGAGTGCTGTAGCCTCGTTTTCGTTTTGTTCGGCGGCCATTTTTTCTCTCGCTTCGTTTTTTTTTTAGTCTCTAAACTGTTTTATTTGAAGTAAAATCGAGGTGTAAGTTGTATTTTTGAGGTGCTGGGTGCTCCCTCTTGGTGTAGGTAAGTTTTTTATGTATGTGGTGTGTGTATGTATTGTGTTTTACATTTTGTAATGTTCGCGAGTTGCGTCCGAGTGTTGCGAGTCCGTAATGTGTGTGAACGTGTGTCGTATGTTGTTTGCGAGTGTCGTAATGTGTGTGTCGTACTGTTTGGGTTGCGACGTGAAGTTTGCGAGGGTCGCAGTTGCTGGCATGGAGCGCCTACGGCGCTCCATGTCAGCTACTGAGGCCCTCGCTTCGCGAGCCGCGGCCCTCGCTTCGCGAGGGCCGCGACTCGCGTAGCGAGCCCGCAGCGTTAGCAACAACTCGTACGCTCACAACTATATATGTGATTTGTTTTTACAATAGAAAGCTTGAAATATATCAAAGGATTTAATAGAGTTCAAGTGGAATGTGTCTGATTTGATTTCGGAATGTGGAAGATTTACTAGAAAGTACTAATTGATAGAATAAGTCATATATAACGAATCAGCCTTCCAGTGGATGTGATACAATTAAACACAGTTAATGAATTTAAGTGGAATAGGTTACCCATCACTGGTCTAGAAGAGAAATCATGCTCCTTTTGTCATTTCTGTCACTTTTACTGGTAACTGAATTCATCACTACCTATAATCATTCTTAAGAGTATGAACTTAATAGTATTCTGTAAGGTCTCCTATAATTTATAATTTATATCATATCATATATTTATTATTCATACCACTTTTAATGTTTTCTAATTATTTTATATATCTTTTGAGCTACATACTTTTTTGAGCTAGGATGTGTCTCTTTTGTTGGTTAATATACTATATATTATACAACTAGGGACCCTACCCTACACTTTTTTGGGTGATTTGCTGCATTTTTTTACCTCAATGAATAGATCAGCAAACATGATCTGTTCCTTTGTGTTGATGATATTTATCTGCAGCCAATAGAGATTCACTATTTTAGTAGTAAACATGGTATGTCAGTTTCCTGGTAGACACCTCTCCTCATTGACCTTATCAGTAACCGTGTAGTCTGAACTAACAGTAAGTGTAATGTTAAATATTGCTTTTGAACATGAATTTGATAAATGATGCTTACCTAATAAAAAAAAAATAGAGCTCATGTTATTAGGGCACTACAGCTTTTCTTTAAAGTGAAAGATACTTTTTTGATATTGTCTTCTCTGGTACTTGATTCAAATAACACATAAAGAAGATGTTTTGAAAGTAAAGTAACATAAAAGCCAAGTAGAAAAGCACAATTAAGCATTGAAAACTCCCAATAGAAAAATGTGGCTGTAAATGCTTTTGGCAAAGTTGGCAGGAAATTATGTCCGGCATGATTTTTTAAACTTATTTCATATTCAAATGTTTTCCCCATAGGAAGCAGACACTGCAATCTTCAGCCATTTGCATCTCAGTCCATGCAGAACTTAGCAAGTCTGGGAGATTGTTTAACCTATTGTTTTTCACAGAATGTGCAACGTTTGTATTAGGTAATACTTTTGAGGCAGCAATATCATATCCTGTTGTGTACATCTAAATAGCTAGAATAGGTAAAATCTTAACAATATTGGCAATATAACCACTTAATTAGAAAGTTTCCCCTTCCTGTCATGAATAGATGTGTTTGTTTATGTATGAACTAGTGACTTGCCCGTCAAAAATGACAGCAATTAATTTTGAAGCCTGGCAACGCTGTTTGTCACACAATGCAAGGCTCTCCCCCTCTAACTTGCAGGCAAAGCGATGAGCGCCTATGACGCCTCATTGCGAGCCTCTCCCTCCCTCTACTCTACGGGCCTCACCGTGAACTCTCATTGCAGGTGTCGTCCAACCCACAACTTTCGGGCCTCACAATGAGCGCCTTTGCACTCTTGCACCCCTGTGTCTCTTTCCCCCCTCTCTCACCCCTGTGTCTCTTACCACCCTCTCCCCCATCAACCTCCCCTGTATCTCTTTCCACCGTCTCCTCTATCTCCCTCCCGTGTCTTTCTTTGGTGTTCCCCCCCCCCTTTACTTTACGGCCTTTGGCGCTCATCGCGAGCCCTGCAATAAGCGGCTTTGCTGGTCATTGTAGGTCCCGGCCAACCCGCAACTTTTGTGCCCCGCAATGAGCTCCTTCAGCTCCTTGTTTTTCACAGAACGTGCAATGTTTGTTTTAGGTGATACTTTTGATGCAATAATATCATATCCTGTTGTGTACATCTAAATAGCCAGAACAGGTAAAATCACCACAAGATAGGCAATATAACCACTTGATTAGAAAGTTTCCCCCTCCTGTCATGAATAGATGAGTTTGTTTGTATATAAACTAGTGAATTGCCCATCAAAAATGACGGCAATTAAATTTGAAGCCTGGCAAGGCTGTTTGCCACACAAAGCGAGCCTCTCCCCCCTCTTCTTTACGGGCCTCACAATGAGAGCCTTCAGCGCTCATGGCAGGCCTCGGCCAACCCGCAACTTTCATGCCCCGCAATGAGCGCCAAAGGTGCTCATTGTGAGCCTCTCCCCCCTCTACTTTCCCCCTGTGTCTCTTTCCCCCCACTCCCTCCCCTGTTTCTCTTTCCACCCTCTCCCCCCTCTCTCCCCCCTCTGTCTTTCTTTGGTGCTCATTGCGAGCATCTCCCTCTACTTTACGGGCCTCGCGATGAGCTCCTTCGACGCTCATAGAAAGCACTGCAATGAGCGGCTTTGTCGCTTATTGCAGGCCTTGGCCAACCCACAACTTTCGTGCCCCATTGCCTCATTGTAGGTGTCGTCCAACCAGAAACTTCTGGACCTCACAATGAGCGCCTTTGGCACTCATTGCAAGCCTCTCCACACTCTCTTAACCCTGTGTTACTTCCCCCTCTCTCCCTACCGTGTCTCTTTGCCCCGTCTCCCTGCCCTGGGTTTTTCCCCTTATTTCTCACATCGTGTCTCTTTCCCCCCCACCCTCTCCCCCTCTCACTCCCCTGTGTCTTTCTCCTCCCTCTCCCTCCTCTGTTCTCCTGTTTGCAGTTATGGCTGTGAAACCATTTGCGGGCTTGGGAAATTTTAAATTATCCCGAAGCCGGAAATGTGTTTCTGATTTACGAGGATGAAAAAAAAATTACGGCCGTCATTTTTTTCCTTACTTATCTGTTCTGAGACCTCCCAAAAATGACAATTAAATCGCAAATTAGCTTGAAACCTCACTTATAGGTTCCCTGCCTCTCTCCCTGTGCTTTGTGTGATGTTGTAAGTTAATTTTCAAATTTAATTGGCGTCTTTTGGCAGTCTCTCAACAGTTTCCGAGTTACGGGGTTGAAAAAAATGTCGGTCGTTACAAGCTTCAAAAAAATTAGGGCTTTAACTCGCAAGCCATTTGGAGCCTCTCCCCTCCTTAAGCTAGTCACGTACGGGCCTCGCGATCAGTGCCTTTGGCGCTCATTGCAGCCCTGTCAAGCCAATCACATAAGAGCTTGGCGCTCATCGCAAGTTTTGCAATGAGCACCTTCGGCGCTTATTGCAGCCCATATCAAACCCGTAACTTTTGGGCTTGCGATGAGTGCCTTAGGTGTTCGGTGCTCATTGCGCATGCGCAAGCCTGTAACTTTTAACATAGTGTTACCAACAAACTCGCAATTCCGACAACTATATATGTGATAATTTCAAAATGTGTAAGGAATATTCTATATAGACATTGATGCCTATTCACACACTATTCCATAGCACCAACTTCAGGCTATCTGTTGCCCCCTGAAAATGTGCTGCCCTAGGCATGAACCTCCATGAGCCTTATGATCAGGGCATTTTGGGGAGGTGGCTGAAGATTTCCTGAAAAATGCAAAGACTCATCTTACATTTTAACTTTTATGGCCCCTCTACTGAGGTCAAGGCAGGGAAGTGAATTGCCAGTGTCTGAGGACAGCAACTATTATTTTTAAACCCCTGCCTCGTTACAAAGTACCCAGGAAATCTCCTGATGGAAAACTTGGATACATATATCTTTATGATCAGAGCACTTGTCTAGTGGGAACACTACAGCAGGAGATGTAGAGAGTCAGTAGGTGGAAATCTACAAGGCCATCGCAACACATAGTAATGCTCATTTTAAAGGGACATGGAAAGAATGTTTTTCTGTGTGGCATCAGGATTGTATCATTGTGACTGTAAAGTGTGCCACAAGACCATTATTTAAGGTAAAAAAACTGCTCTTGGGGGCATGAGAACTACAGACTAAAGTACACTCTGCTTTTTCTGTTAGTTTCAGTGAAGAGTATACAATATTTTATTGTTTTCACAAAATACCCTTTTTTTAAATATGCTCTTTTAAATGTTAAAAACATAAAATTTTTGATGCACAATAAAAGATTTCAATGTATTGCACTATTGCTGCTCATCACTACTAGTCTCCATGAATCTCCCCTAGTATTATCTTATATGTAATGTTATATTTTATTAAAAGTAGCAATAAAAGAAATTCATAGTTTGTATCTTAACTTCTCAGTATTGCCTTTGATTATTTGAGGTGATGGATTAATAGTCTGCAGACCAGATGTTTTCAGCTTAGTTTGCATGTTCAAATGTCGAGTCCTGCACACCTTTCCCTTTTGCCCCTTCTGCTAAACCCCTGTGTATATTTGTTTGCAGACTAATGGATGTCTACTGATCCACCGCTAATATGAGACAGAAAAGTGGTGTTTAAGACGCGGATAACAGTGTAAAATACTCCTTGCAAATTAAATTGTAATATTTATTGGTGAAAAAGGAATTGGCACTGAATAAACTATGCAGCATCTCTACTGGAATCTAGTCTTTGTTTAAACGTTTTGTACATGGTATTCTAATACTAATACAACTCTAACTTTCTCATACTGATTTTCATCATAATTTATGGTATTTTTCAACCTATTATTTCAGTGTTAAAATATGTGAGTCACGTAATATTCACTCAACATTAAAGGACCACTTAATTCTGGAATATTTTTTAAATTTTTATCAAAATCTATTTTTTTTCATGAAATATATGAAATATGTTTGGCTTGTTTTTTTCTGCCATTTATATTGCTCAGTGTAAGGGCAGCTATTTGCTTCACATTTTCCCTCCTGTGATATCCTACTCCATCTTTTTTTAGCTGGTGATTGCAATAGAATATGCAACAAAGTCACTGTTGGGGATGGAAGCATCCACACAGCTGCACAGTTTACACTGACAAACATGACAGGGAGAGACTCCATAAAATTAAACCGCATGCAAAATGCTTCTATTATTAGAAACTATTTCTATTTACATAATTCAGAAAATATGGTAAATTATATATAATACGCATTATGTAAGTAGAACTACTTTTTAATGATGGAAGCATTTTGAAAATAATGTGTATTACATATATTATTTGTGTTATAAAGTTCTCCTTTTCTGATGAATATGTAGCTATAATGGCTCCCCCTATCATGTTGTAAGTGGACCAAGCCCAGCTGTGTGGATGGCTGCATCCCACAACAGTGACATCATCTTTGTATATACTGTTGAAAATCCCAGCTACATAAGCTAGAAGAGGATTTGTCTCACATTACAGATCTTCTATATTCTCTTTATATAAACAGACAAATATAGGAAAACAAATTTAGTGGATTGTTTTTTAGGCAAGAGGGAGAATGCAAGGGACATAATGACTGCCCATATACTCAGCAATAGAAGTGGCAAAATCAAGCCAACAAATGCTAGATATTAAAATGTTTATAAAAAGTATAGATGGGATTAGCTGTAGTTCAGTGTTCAACATTTCCCCAGAGTTTAGTGGTCCCTTAAGAGTGTGAAGTTCTGCTCTTATTGACTCACAATCTAGAGGGGGAGAATGGGGTATAGATAGTGGCTAGAATACTGATTTGAATTAGGTAGTAAGGTAAGTGGCTGGACATGGGCATATTAGATGATTGTGATATGGAACCAAAGTGATTATTAGTAGTAATTAGCTAAGTGATTTTGCTGGTGGGCCAGATGCATAGGGAAAAGTAGATTGTCTAGCATGGCATCCATTGGTATGGTGTCAATGTTAAGGAAATCCAGAATAGATGCATTTTGGGGTATTTTTAAAGGTTTGGATGCTTGGATAGAGTCTCTTGGTGCATGGAAGAAATCTCCAAATGTAGGGTGCACTGCAGGAGAAGTCTAGTATTCGGCAGTGAGTGGTGGATGTACAACCATATTGAACTAGCACAGAAAATAACTAATGTATACCAGCTCTACTTTAAAACTCTTCACCACAGTGGTCTGTGTTCTCCAACTAAGAAGCTAACTGTACCTTCAATTGAAATACCATACATGTTTCTTGTTAAGCTGTGTCTTCAACACATCAAAGTAGCACTGTTCTTACCTCATGTGCTATTTTGTCTCATATTACAGATCTTCTATATTCTCTTATATAAACAGACAAATATAGGAAAACATATTTAGTGTATTGTTTTTTAAGCAAATGTTGACTTTTGCTCTCTTTTCAGATCTTTTTCAAATACCATAACAGACTAAAAAACTATTCCTTTACAGCTGTCTTTACAGAGAATTATGTGACCATTTTCACTAGCATTTTCTTGAAACGTGATATAGATTTTTTTGAATATTGTAAATATATTATCAGCCTCATTCAAATGCTACTTTTATTAGATCTGTGGTCTCAAGTGGACGTCGCAGATTACTGTGATATTCAATTGCATTCCGTTTGAGTTACCTTCTCCGACCCGCGATCCCTACCAACCCATTGCTACTTTTCAAATCTCTAGTTACTTCCCTCAAAGCTTTTGAGTTTTCAAGGCCACAAGGCTAAAATCGCAAAGCACCATTCAATTGCTCAGATTCCCCCTTCCTAACCACTCAGTCAAGACCATAAATGGCTAAAATCTAACCACAGCTTACTTGGACCAAGGAGGTCTCCAAGGACTTGAAAAGCCTCATGACACAAAGTCTAAGCACTACAATATTAAACCTTTCCTACCCTGTCCCATTCTATTAACCTCCTCCAACTAATTAACCCCCCTCTATCCTATCCCCCCTCTTTCATATCCAATTAACCCCTCTCTATCCTATCCTATTAACCTCCCCTCTACCCTATGCTATTAATACGCCCTACCATATCTTATTAACCCCTACACTACCTACCTAACTCCTACCCTACCCTATTAACCCCTACACTACCTAACCCCCTAATAAAATCCCTAGCACTCCACTAAATACAGAAAATAAAAAAGCAACATTACATAAAATAAAAAACTGCTACTTACAAAAAAAAAAGCAACATTACATGAAATAAAAAACTGCTACTTGCAGAAAATAAAAAATCACTACATAAAATAAAAACATACTATTAAAATAATAAAAACAATACACCCTGTAATAAAATAAAAGGTAAAATAGACCACTGACTTGGCCAAAATGCCCCTCCAGCAATGCCCTGGTCTTCAATTCTTCGGCCAAAACTGTCCACAGGTCCGATCACACCTAAAAAAAAAGAAACATTACAGTTAATACACAAATATAACATGTTATAGGATAAAGTCTGAATAGTCCACTTACCTTTCGAAAAAGCCCCTCTGTCCCGGGCCTCAGTTATTCAACCCAGGCAGGGCCCCTGCAAAAAAAAATCTCAACATTCTAAAAAACAAAAAAAATGCTGCAAATGGAGGTTCCCGCGCATGCTCTGCTCAAAAAATAGAAATGGTACCTTCTGATTGGCTGAAATCGCTGTCAATCATATTTCAGCCAATTAGTAGGAGCAAATGTGTGTGCCAGTCAAAATGAGACACACCCCTATATCCCATTCTGATTGGCTGATGTAACTGTCAATCATAATTGCGGTAATTCAATCAGAATGGGATAGACCCTTGTGAGGTTCATGTGGGGACCCTGCAGCAGTGTTGCCCCCTCCATTTTACTAAGTCCTACTGGCTTCCAAACCTGTAGGGATTGGAGGTTGGATTCAGTGATGTCTGGAGTTACAGGCTTGATGTTCAAGCCCGGAACTGCTACTTCCGACAGCATAACTTCTGATTTTCGGGATCGGGCCATTACTTGCGGGGCCTGCCAATTGAATAGCATAGGAAAAGTAGAGATACTTGGGCACGCATCTTAATCGCAGACAATCGCATCGATTGAATGAGGCTGTAATGTTTGAGTGATTTCCATTTAATATAAATATACAATACAATTTTCTGTTTACAATCTTTATTAAACCTCATTTTTATTTAGAAATAATAAAAATAAATACATTTTGATGCCTCTGCTTGAAGCATTCATAATACTTTTGGTGTGTGTGAGAGGAGTTTACATTTGTGGAGAACTATGCCTGCTTTTATTGATACAATCAGTCTATGGGACTGTGATCCCACTCTTAGGAAGTGATGTATCAAAGATAAAAATGAATACCTCTATTCATAAACGGTTTCTTACAAAATGATAATTTTCTCAAACAAAATGTTTATGCTCATTTCTTACACAACTACTAATGTTGCTAGTTTTTACATATTTGGCAAATAAGCGATGCTGCTCTTGAATGAAAGGGTCCTTTAATACTTTTCTTTCAAAATACATTGAAACTATACTTTTGAAAGCAAGATCATAGGCCGAGCTACTGCCGGTGCAGATGGTGCAAAGCACCAAGGCCCCTGACCTCTGAAGGGCTCCAGCAGACCTCCCGCTGGTCCCATATGGCCCCCGAGCCCCTCCTGTGTCCCCCATGGATCCCCTGTGCCCCCATGGATCCTCTATGGCCATTGTGGGTCCCATGTGGCCCTGCGGATCCTTTGTGGCCCCTGTAGGTCCCCTGAGGCCCCCACGGATGCTCTGTGGTCCCCTGTGGCCCTCGCAGATCCTCTTTGGGCCACATGGGTCCTCTGTGGCACTGACAGGTTCCATGTGGCCTCCACAGATCCCCTGGGGTCACTGTGGCCCTAGGGCCCCATGCATTCCTCCCATGGGGCCCCTGTGGCCCCATACAGCCCACTGTGGCCCCTCACAGGCTTTAGAAGCCCCCTGCTGGCCCAGTGACCCCCACGACCCCTTACGGCCCCACAGAACTGCTGTGGATTCTCTGCAGCCTCTTATGGCCCACTGTGGCCCCCCACATGGCCCAGGGGACTCCTTTGGCCCTTTATGGCCTCCATGGATCTCCCATGCATTCCCTGCAGCCCCTAAAGGCTCACTGTAGCCCCCTTCAAGCCCTGTGGCCCTCACTGCACCTTATGGCCCCCGCAGACCTCTCGTGGGTCCCCTGCAGCCTATTATGGGTCACTGTGGCCCCCACAGTCCCCCTTCAGGTGCTGTGGCCCCAATGGCCCATTATGACCCCTGCAGACCTCCTGTTGATCACCTGCAGCCCCTTGTGGCCCCCCATTGTTCCCCCCGCAGGCCCTGTGGCCCCATATGGCCCCCACGGTCAACTTGTTGCCCCTCATGGAACTCTGCGGCCTCCTTCAACCCCTTGTGGACCCTTGGTCCTTGCTGGCCCTTGCAGATTATTTTTTTTTGCACTGGGGCTCCTTATGCACAAGCTCTGCCACTGAGCTATGTTATCTAAATTCTAGAGTGTATGTCATTTATATTGCACACTACTTTTTTTAGCTCTTATTTAGACTTTTACTGTTTTAATTACTATATCATATACAATTGTTTGTAGATAAATCCTGACATATAGCTAAACTACATTACTTATTTATGTATTTATTTATTTAGATTTTTGTCGCACGCACATAAAATGTGCAACTGTAACTAATCTAATAATTTTTTTTTATATAAAACTTACAAGAAATATATGAAATGTCACTAGGAGAATATTGTATGTAATGTCACTTGTAGGTAATGTAACATGCTCCTAATGACACATGCACACAGTGACATTACCTACAAGTGACATTACATACAATATGCTCCTAGTGACACATGCCAGTCCCCCATGGCACACCGTCATTCCCTTACCATAGCCTTGGCAGACTTCAGCAAGCAGGTCCAGTAAATATGAGATGGGGCAGATGGGATGCAGGCTGGAGTGCAGAGCGTCATCAGAGCGCAGTTCTCGGCGCCCTGATGACAGTGCGCTGTTCTCCAGTGGGCAAAAAACATGCCACTGTTTGTCAGATCTGATGATGGGGTCAGGGAACTAGGCTATTTGTTCCATTTGTTCCATCTTAATAACATCTCCTGACTCAATGTTTGCATTAGGAGATACTTTTCAAGAAACAAGATAATATACTTTTGTGTACTTTCAAATACCCAGAATAGATCAAAACACTTGTTTTCAGTTCAAAATAGCCCTACAGAAAAATTACACAATCAGAAAAAAATTCTAAGGTAGAAATAAAAGTACAGAATTAATACAAATACGATAAGAATGGGTCAACAGACAGCTTGGTGAGTTTCCTACTTCACCTTGAAAGAAATGTGCAATTTTGTTTATATCAACAAAAATCTAAGTGTTTTGAATATTGAATTATTTCACTGCTAAGGTAGACATAACAATAATCCTATCATCAGTCTTAGATTCACCTAGCAAAGAGAAACACACAGGCACAGAACTATGCCAGGAATTTCACATGAAAGACATTCATGAGCATCGGAGATTACCTACATCCATAAAAGCACTGGAGTACAGGACTGAGATTGTTAAAATATACTAAGCATCAGATCTATAAATGAATTGTGTTTTAGACAGCGTAGGGCAACAGGTGACCTGGTGGATACATGTAGCCCTCAGGTACTTCCCATGAGTCCTACAGTCTGTTCCCAGGAGTAAGAGAGCATATCCCTCTTCAACAATATACAGTCCATTATATCCCTCAAAAACTCGCAAATAACACAGTTTAACCCATAAATACTTTTTCTCACTTAAAACTCCATTACCAATTAATACCAATCCTACAGCAATTTTACCATTTTGCTTTTTTTTTCTTATTTATATAGTGCTTTAATCCAAAGTCCTTCTAACTTATTAGGTAAACAGATCAGGAGAGGCACAGGTAAGGAGGAGACTGCTCTGTTTCCCACAAGCAAGTGGTGGTCAGGTACAATAGAAATGTCTTCTTTAGGAAGAGGAGGATTGATGTTGGAGAGAGAGGGAAAGCAAAGAGTGTAGAAAACAGTGGTCAGAGAATATGAATATGTTGATTATATTTGTTTGGAAAGTTAATATGTTGTGGCTTGGTCTGTATGTACATATTGTATCTTTATATGCACACTCTCTCTCTCTCTCTCTCTTTCTTTCTTTCTCTCTCTCTCTCTCTCTCTCCTTCTTCCTCTCTCTCTCTCTCTCTCTCTCTCTCTCTCTCTCATTTCTTTACCCTCCCACTCCATCTCTTTCTCCCTCCCTTCTCTATTTCTTTCTTTTTCTCTCTCTTTCTCTCCCTCTCCCCTTCTCTCTCTTTCTTTCTTTCTCTCTCTTTTCTTTTCTCTACCTCTTCTCTCATCTATTTTGTAAATCCTTTAGAACTCCTTGTAGAAGGTAAATAAATATAGTATTTTTATGATGGTTTTAACCTTTTCTCTTTATTTATGTTTAGATGTTTCCAGATGTGTTGCTGAGAGGAAATACACTCAAGAACAAGCCCGCAAAGAATTTCAGCAAGTGTTTATTCCTGAGTGTAACGAGGATGGCACATACAGCCAGGTTAGTTATGGTGGTTTATTTTTAGTTGCACTTTTAGTTGTACTGTAATTAGACTACTAAACCAATAAACATTTCACTCAAAATAAATACATTACAAATCACATCTTCTAACATTTAAAGTTTGTGAGAAGGCAACTATCAAAAAAGCCTGCCATTTAATTCTTCACTTGAAGTTTAGCACTGTGAGTTTAGAATTCTATGTACTTCGTCACATTTCAAAAAATAAATTTCAGTCTGCACAAAAATTGAAAAGCATGTGTATTATAAACTCTGTGCTTGACCTGAAAAACAGTTTGAATCACATTGTGGAAACAATATCAGATTATGTTTTTAGACCCCTGTTGAAATCTTCACAGAAACTGGTATTGGGTTTTGTCATCATAAGGAGATTTGACACATTAAGACAGGGGTAGTCAATTATTATTATTATTTTTATTTCACAATGTCCTAATGCTTTTTTGGATATACACTCTGATATTCTGATACAGGGGGCACAGTAGTTATGTTTACATAGTAGAAAGTAATTTCTTTCCTATGTCTTTCACTTATAACTTAATATAAGGATTTAAATGTTTCAGGATAGATGTGTAGAGAGGGGCTACTGGTCCTAATTTGGATCCAGGTCCACCAATGTAGGCATGAACTTGGGTCAGTAAATAATATGAAAGACAATATAGCAATTTATCAAATATTTTTTCTATTGCATTCCAGATTGGTTTTTGTATAGATTTTTATTTTAGGACCACGTTAAATTCTAACTATGAACAATTACCGTATATACTCGAGTATAAGCCGACCCAAGTATAAGCCGAAGCACCTATTTTACCACAAAATACTGGGGAAAATGAGTGACTCGAGTAAAAGCAGAGGGTGGGAAATGTGCTGCCCCCTGTGTCCCTCTTGTGCCCTCTGTGTTCCCCTCTTGTGTGCCCTTTTCTTGTGCCCCCCCTCTCTCCCCTGTTTCTCTTCTCCCCTCTCTCTCCCCTGTGCCTCTACCCCCTCTCCCTTCCCAGTGTCTCTTCCCCCTCCCTTATCACACTCCTCAACCTCCCTCCTCAACCCTCCTCCTCATCCTCAACCCCCTCCTCAACCACCCTCCTCAACCTCAACCCCCCTCATTCTCAACCCCCCATCCTCAATCCCCATCCTTAACCCCCCATCCTCATCCTAAACCACCCTCCTCAACCCCCCTCCTAAACCTTCCTCCTCAACCCCCCTCCTCAACCCCTCTCCTCAACCCCCCTCCTCAACCTCCCTCCTCAACCCCCCATCCTCATCCTCAATCCCCATCCTCAACCCCCCTGCTCATTCTAAACCTCCTAGTCAACCTCCCTCCTCAACCCCCCTCCTCATCCTCAACCCCCTCCTCAACCTCCCTCCTCAACCCCCCTCCTAAACCTCAACCCCCCATCCTCATCCTCAATCCCCATCCTCAAACCCCCTCCTCATTCTAAACCCCCTCCTCAACCTCAACACCCCATCCTCAACCCCACATCCTCAACCCCACATCCTCAATCCCCCATCCTCATCCTAAACCCCCCATCCTCATCCTAAACCCCCCATTCTCATCCTAAACCCTCCCCATCCTCATCCTAACCCCCCATCCTCATCCTAACCCCCCCATCCTCATCCTCATCCTAAAACCCCCTCCTCACTTTACCCCTCCTCATCCTAAACTCCCCTCCTCACTTTACCCCTCAAATTACCTCCCCTTCTCCCTTTCCCCTCACTTACCTCCATCTGCAGCTGTTCCTCCGCTCCTCCACGCTCCTTCCTGCGTCTTGACCCGGCCAATGCTAATGACGTGGCGCGCATGTGACGTCACGTCGATAGCATATGCCGCAGGAAGGAGCGTGGAGGAGCGGAGGAAGAGCTGCAGATGGAGGTTAGTGAGGGGAAAGGGAGAAGGGGAGGTATTTAAAGGGGTAAAGTGAGGAGGGAGGTTTAGAATGAGGATGGGGTTTAGGATGAGGGGGGGTTGAGGATGAGGGGGGAGGGAAAGAGACACGGGGGGGTTAGAGCGACACGGGGAGGTTAGAGCGACACGGGGGGTTAGAGCGACACGGGGGGGTTAGAGCGACACGGGGGGGTTAGAGCGACATGGGGGGGGGGTTAGAGCGACACAGGGCGGAGTAGAGAGACACAGGGGAGTTAGCGAGACACGGGGGGCGGTTAGAGAGACACGGGGGGGTTAGAGAGACACGGGGGGGTTAGAGAGACACGGGGGGGGGGGGAGAGGGACTCAAGTATAAGCCGAGGGGCCCTTTTTACGCTTTAAAATGGGCTGAAAAACTCGGCTTATACTCGAGTATATACGGTACATATCTCTTGTTATTCAATATGCAAATAACATTTGTAATAAATCTCCGTTTATAATGAATGATAGTTTAAGTTATTTTATATGGAAAAAACATGTCTAATTGTATCTACAGTGGCAGAAGTGAACTTAAAAATAAGCAATAAACACATTTTTTAAAATCATATTGTAATTTTTCAATGGTATATGGAGATAAATATGACGATACTCCTCCATCTCAAAGCTGTATCTTAAACATAAGAATTATATTTCCATTGTTCAGCTTAATTAGAAACAAAAATGTGCATTAACAGGAAAATACATCAATTGTGTTACTACAACAGCCTTTATTTATTCATTGGGGCAACCCATCCTGGCTACCTGTCACCGGCAACATTGATGTCATAAGTGTAGCTCAACAAGCACATGTCACAGGCACAGGCCTGAACAGACACCCCTCTTTAAAATGTTTGACTCCTACAAGCAAACACAAAAATATCTGAACTGTAAGCCAGTCTTTTTATAATAATAAATTATGATGGTATTTACAAAGTTATCCTGCTCACCACATTCCCAAGCATTGAACATGGTTGTCCACGTGCCACCAAATGATACCAGTCCCCAAAAATTGCTTGTTTAATCCATACTAGACATATCTTTGTATTACATATTTTAAGAGTCATTCAACCATAATGTACCTGAATGTTGAATCATGTTGTATGTTGAAACACATATTTTAAACTTGAACTTCAGTTAGCTTTTTCTGATGATAAACACTCAATTACATTATTACATGTTTGTTTTACTTCCTGCAAAACTAGTGAGTAGTGCTGCCACTAGTTCTGGTGCTAAATAAGAATAATGTCATACAGTATTGGTTTCTGAGTGTACTAGGAAATACCATTGATGTCAATAGATGATGATAAAGGTTCGTAAAGGTCCATCACTTCTGGGGAACCGGACCTGCCTTTTATATGCATATTAGAAAAAGTTAAATCACAAAATTATCTAAAAAATTTCATGTGAAATTGGAAACCTTTAACAACTCCAAATGAAAGAGTTGCATATAGATATAAATATGATGGCTAAATAGACATTTATTAATTAGGATTTTGAATAAACTGTTTTATATCATCTGGCTGTATGGAGTATTCTTGCAATATAGAATACAAAACATTAATGATTTATGCTATCTGGTGAGATCAAGAAAGCAAGGCAGGGCGGGGCCTAGCAGAAGATATATATATACTGTATATGTGTGTATATTATACTGAAAACGACTATATAATTTTGCCTGCAGCAAACCGTTGTTTCCTAAAGTAACAAGATTACTATGTTGTTATTTTTGTATTCTATGCACAGGTCCAATGTCATAGCTACACAGGATACTGCTGGTGTGTTTCTCCCAATGGACGTCCAATAAGTGGTACTGCTGTAGCTCACAAAACTCCTCGCTGCCCAGGTGAGTTTTCATAATTGTAAAATTGATTTTTGTTCATTTGTTTCTTAAATTAGATTGTAAAAGCAGATTAAAAAAATGTAATAAATTCACTACTAATTATTTCATATTGTTGAATATTCCTCAAAAACATGTTATGTTAACAATTATGTTTTGTTTACAACAGTATTAAAAACATAAGAAAATAGATAACTATGTATCTCTGGTAGAATTAGAAGAGAAGCATGTTAGCTTAGCTATCACAATTGCGCATTATTATCATGTCTTTGATGCTTTAGAACTTGGAATTAGATTAGAATTTGTAATGCAGGAACCAATATCCTAATATATATATATATATATATATATATATATATATATATATATATATATATATATAATTAGTTTTGCTGAATTATTTTAATCTTAAGAAGAATACATGATGCCATATATATTAAGCAGTCTTCTACATTAAAACAACATTTTAGCACTAAAATACATCAGAGTTCAATGATTTGTAATAGCACAAGAATTAGACTGTTTTCCATATCAGACCACAAGTGATAGACAGCTGGTAACTAAGGCTGTTTTCAGAATGAACAGGTAGTGATGGATGCTTTGACATGAATTTCATATAATAAACTATTATTTCTTATTGATATCCTGCCCATTCACAGTATGAGACAGGGCTTATTGTGTTTCTGAACTGTTAGCCACTTTATGTTCTAAATAGTGAAAAGGCCTAACTTAGCCTAGCAACTTAACCATTTCCTACTGAAAAAGTCCTCATAAACAATACTATATGAAAATACACGTTTGCCAAATTATAGCATGTAAAGTACAGTAAAATATTTCTATTTATAAACACAATTTTAGACAGATATGCATTTGAGTGCTTCAAGCACCCCTCAAATAGGCTATGAAGTCTTCTGCTCCCTGATCTGTGTATTGCTCCATAGTGGTTATGGATAGTTATACGTACATGGAAATAATGTTTTTCTTTGTTACATTAGAAAGAGGGTATTTGATAAAGTGTCACAGATTGTTTTCTTTTTTCCAAATAAAGGTCTAAGAGAACAACAAATTATGCAGAAATGTAAGTGCTCTTGCCCTCTGCCAACTAATTAGACCTACAGACTAAAGTATGCACCCTATTTCCTGTTAGTTTCAACGTTTAAACAGGCTTTATTTAAAAATATTTCATGCAAAAAAACTTTTTCTTAAATATTCGAAAAAACTAACAGTTGTGTTCCATGTCTCTTTAATGAGTGCTCCTACAGACTAACTGTAGCTAAGATGTTACTACAGGTAGCAATGTAATACATCTTCTTAATATATATCTGCTGGCTATTATAATTGGGAAATTGCAATCTACTTAATAGTCCCTTAAAATATATATGGCTGAATTTTTAAAACCTAGCTGCGTATATGTAAATGCTGACAAGCAGCCCCATTAAACTGGAGGCCAGTAACTCCAACGTGAGGCCCGCAACAGCTGCTGGATTGAAAAGCCCTTGTGTTATGGGGCTATTAAATTGGAAGGGGCTGCGAGCTACAGGCCGGAGGACAGTCTGTTACACGTTGAATGTGCGGACGTGAACAGGATCAATTAGTCAAACCCGTAGTAATGGGTTAGACGTAGCCAATGGCAAAAGAGATTGCCATCATCGCTGATGAGAGCCTGCAGAAACCCACGCAGGCTCCCGACATAAGCCCTTGCTGCGCAGCAGTTAAACACTAAACCCTGCCGCAGGGGGTTCTCCAAGTACCTCGCCAGCACCTAAAATTAACCCCCCTATGCTGGGGGTCACCATCGGGACCCCCACAGTGTCCCCATATTACCCCATTGGTCCCCCCCCCCCGCATTTAAAAATTCAAATTTCACGCCCTGCGGGTTCTGAAAGGACCTTAAAGGTCATTAAAGGACCTGAGCTAACTAAAAAATGAATCCCTGCCACAGGGGTACTATAAGTACCCCAGGCACCTAAAATTAACCCCATCACTCATGGGGGTCTATATAGACCCCATCAGTCCCATAAGGGTCTATACAGACCCTTATGGGACAATACTTAACCCTTCGAAATTAACACTATAAGTGCCATGAGGGTCCTCCAGGACCCTCATGACACAAAGTCTAAGCACTACACTATTAACCCTTTCCTACACTGTCCCATTCTATTACCCCCCCTTTAACTAATTTCCCCCATTCTACCCTACCCTATTAATCCCTACACTTCCTACCTAACCCCCTAATAAAATCCCTAGCACCCCACTAATTACACAAAATAAGAATCTCTACATTACACAAAAATAAAAAAAATCCTTACATAAAATAACAAACTACATTACAGAAAATAAAAAAAAACTATAGTACATAAAATAAAAAAAAACTATAGTACATAAAATAACAAACTACATTACAGAGAATAAAAAACCTATAGTACAGAAAATAAAATACCTATAGTACAGAAAATAAAAAACCTGTAGTACAGAAAGAAATCCCAGATTACATAAAATAAAAAAAAATACATTACACCAGAAAAAACACTCTACAACTAAAGAAACAACCATCCTTACTAAAACTAGAAAATGGTAAATTAGACCGCTTACATTGTCAAAACGTCCCTTCAGTGATGCCCTGGTCTTCAGTTCTTCATCCCAGACAGGGCCCTCCATAAATGTCCATAGGTCCGGTCACATCTACAAAAAACAGAAACATTACAGTTAATACAAACATACATACAACATGTAATATAATAAATTATGAATAGTCCACTTACCTGTCCAAAATGAGCTCCCCACCACCAATGGAGGTTCCTGCGCATGCTCCGCTAAAAAAATAGAAATGGCACCTTCTGATTGGCTGGAATCTCTGTAAATCATATTTCAGCCAATCAGAAGGTGCAAATGTGTACGCCAATCAAAGTGGGATACAACCCTATATCCCATTCTGATTGGCTGATGTAACTGTAAATCAGATTGCAGACAATCAGAAGATGCAGATCCTTGGAGCCAATCAGAATGATATAGGGGTGTATCTCATTTTGATTGGCTCACACATATGCACCTTCTGATTGGCTGAAATATGATTGACAGTTATTTCAGCCAATGAGAAGGCTCCATTTCTATTTTTTGAGCGGAGCATGCACAGGAACCTTTATTTGCGGCGGGGAGCTTGTGACAACCTGTATGTTGAATCAGGTATGATAAGAGCCTATTGCCCAAACCTCTCCCCACTGCTGTGCCCAGTTCATTTTACCTCTGTACAGCAGGACAAACTTTCAGCTCTTGGATTAAACTGAGAGATGTCTGTTGTCTTGTATAGCATAAAGATCTTTGTAAGTTCGGAAAAGAACTTACTCCAGCATCAATAACGAAATTCACAAATTAATTATGTGAACAAGTTATTGCATCTTTATTGCTAAATCTACAGACATATTTATACTGCACTCTTAGCAGCAAAAGGCCTATCATTTCAAATGTGCATCCATGGTTACCCCAATCGCCTTCTAGCTCACATTATCACCCATGCCTGAAAGTTTAAGAGACTCACCCATTGTTTTCCCTTTCCCCCCCCTGTATTCCTTGTAGGGGGTAATTAGACATAGAGACACCAGGCTAAGAGCTTGATAGATACTCATGTTATGTGACTCCTAGGTCCTAGGGGTCAGTTATCTCCCTAATCTGGTTAATAAGGAATTAGTCAGTACTAGGAAATATTGGGATATTCAATATTTCCCTTGTAAGTGCTACCCCCCCCCCCCCCGCACCACAGCACAATATAGATATACACCCCATTACTCCTATCATGTTCTTAAGCACACCATAACTATAAACATGGGTACCATAGTATGGACCTAGTGGTACCCATACAATTTCCACTATCCTATCTTTTAAACAGGCATAACAAGGAATAACATACCAATGTTAACCCATATTTCAGTGGCCCCTTTACCCTAACACAATACGCCTGGCCTATAAGGCTGAGGGCATCAGTCTCTAAGGTATTGTGCAGCTTGTGCCTTGGCATGCTACAGGCATGACAGAGCTTTTAGAGTGTTGGGATATTTTTTGGAGGGGCTGTGCCTGTGACGACTCAATGAAGACCGGGGCATCGCTGGAGGGGCATTTTGGACAGGTAAGTGGACTATTCATAATTTATTATCTTACATGTTGTATGTATGTTTGTATTAACTGTAATGTTTCTTTTTTTTGTAGGTGTGACCGGACCTGTGGACAATTTTAGAGGGCCCTGTATGGGATGAAGAACTGAAGACCAGGGCATCGCTGGAGGGGCATTTTGGCAAGGTAAGTAGTCTACTTTACCCTTTTCTAGTTTTAGTAAGGGTAGTTGTTTTTCTAGTTGTAATGTAGGGTTGTTTTTCTGGTGTAATGTGGTTTTTCTTATTTTATGTAATCTTTTTTTCTGTACTATAGTTTTTTTTATTTTCTGTAATATAGTTTGTCATTTTACGTTTCTATTTTTGTTTAATGTATTTTTTTTTATTTTTGTGTAATGTAGGGATTCTTATTTTGTGTAATTAGTGGGGTGCTAGGGATTTTATTAGGGAGTTAGGTGGGTAGTGTAGGGGTTAATAGGGTAAGATAGAGGGGGTGTTAATAGGATAGAGGGCTTGGGTTAATAGTATAGGCTAGAGGGGGGTTAATAGGATAGGTTAGAGTGGGGTTAATAGTATAAGGTAGAGGGGGGTTAATACTAAAGGGTACAGTGGGGGTTCATAGGATAGGGTAGACGGGGGTAAATAGAATAGGGTAGAGGGAGGTTAATACAATAGGCTAGAGTGGGGGTTAATTGGAAAGGGTAGAGGGGGGTTTAATAGGATAGGGTAGAGGGGGTTAATAGGATAGGCTAAGGGGGGTAATAGGATAGGGTAGAGGGGGGTTAATAGTATAGGGTAGATGGGCGGGTGTCATGGCTGTAGCATGCCAAGGCACTAGCTGTGCAATACCTTACAGACTGATGCCCCCAGCCTTATAAGATAGGTGTATTGTGCCAGGGGAAAGGGCCCCACTGAGATGGGTTAACATTGGGGACATTGTGAGTTGTGTGTTATTCCTTGTTATGCCTGTTAGAAGCATGGGATAGTGGAAATTGCCTAGGTACCAATAGGTCCATAATATGGCACCCATGTTTATAGTTGGGGTGTGCGTAAGAACATGATAGGAGTAATGGGATGTAAGTCTATATTGTGCTTCGGAGGGGCTAGCACTTACAAGGGAAACATTGTCTATGCCCAATATTTCCTAGTACTGGACTAGTCCTTATTAACCAGATTAGGGAGATAACTGACCCCAGGATCCACATGATACAAATATGTCTCTCCATTATCACATGACCTTAGACTGGTGTATCTATATCTATTGTGTGTGTAATTACCACATACCAAGAGCAGCTGGGAAAAGGGAAAACAATGGATGATTCTATTAGACTTGCAGGCATGGGTGATGTGACGAAGTGCCCTTCGCCACTTTGTCTTGGAGAGGACTTATTGCCAGCCTCCTGCCCTGCGACTATGGCCCTGGGACATATTGCCCTTTAAAAATAGTATTCGGCCATACCAGAGTGTATGTCACTCATTCTGGCCCTTTAAATACAGGGGGGTCATTCGGTACTTGCCCTGTGTGAGCGGTGATACCCCAGATAGCTATGCCATGGAGCCCATTCATATAATGAAAGACTATGAGAAATACTAAGCTATCTGCAGATATGTTCTGGGTTATAATATGTTGTGGTTATATCTGTAAAAATATTGTATTGTGTGGTATGCAGTCAAATATCTTTGGTCTCATACACTTGGTCAGGAGTTGCCCATCTGCCTCTTAATAGTATCTGCTAAAACACACAATAGATAGCAGAACAAAAGGGTTTTAGCAGACAAGATGGCACCATGAACAATGGGGGTAAGGACTCTTGAATAATGAGATGGCCTAGGGTTTCCCCATACTCCCAGCAGAGGAGTAAGTGAGCTTAGGGATGTTACTCTCTCCACCGCCAGAGGTAGAATGAGCAGTTAGCCACAACTAGTGGGTGACTCCTGGGGGAGGGGACTCCTGGCTCCCACACCTTAACCCTGTCTGATTGGCCAGAGGTAATTAGGGGTTGACCAAAGGTAGTCACTGCCCCTACTGTGTATGTGAAGTGTTTAAAAATGTGTGTTGTTTCAATAAAGGGAGTTCTACTTGACCCTCCAAAACGTAGCCTCGTCTCGTTCTTGGAGGGAATTGCTATATCACACTGGGGATTGCTCTGCGCTGCATACTCCCTAGAGCTTTAACTACTGAACTCTTTTTCCTGATGTACTCCCCTTGGAGGAGAGGTCTTCCCCACACGGTCCTGGATGCTGGAGATTCATACAGGGTGGAAGGAAGACGGCGCGGCTCCAGTTAAGCTACGGCGGTTGTGGAGTCTGTGGTGGTTGTGGTGTCCGGTGCGGTGCTTGTAGTCCTCGGTGCAAGCTAGGAAGTGTCCATCAATGGAGGTACCCAGTCGGGGGGGCCAGGAGATCCGTTACAGGTGAAAATGTGAGCTAGAAGGTGATTGGGGTAACCATGGATGCAAATTTGAATTGATTTTTCTTTTGTTTCTAAGTGTGTGGTATAAATATGTCTGTTGTTTCAATAAATGCTATGTTATATCTAGTTCACATAATGAATGTGTGGATTCCGTTATTGATGATGGATACTGATTGCTGAAGTAAGTTAGTTTTAGAACTTAGATTGATCTTTATGCTATACAAGACCACAGACACCTCTCAGTCTGACCCAGTCTGACTCTCTCAGCAAACGTAAGGGCTGTAGCGAGTCCTCCCCAGCACTCGTTGGGCTTTGGCCTCCATTTGCGTGTTACAGTCTAGCTTGCAGGGGACTTTGTTGCAATTTAATAGCAAGAATAGAAAGTAGCAGGTATTGGCTCAACAGATCAAAGGGTTGCGTCCCGTAGGCATTTTTCAGCCGTCCTGCATTTTTACCTGCAAGTCATCTGCGGGGAGGCTAATTTAATAGCCTTCAGTCCTACTTTTTTAGATACAGGCTACTTTTCAAACGTAGCCCAAATTTAATGACGCTGAAAATCCTCTGGTCATTCCCATGTTTCTCTACGGAACAGTAGTACCAGATTACAGCAACTTTTGCATGAATTGGAAATCCCCAAGTTGCAATTTTCCACTCCCTTTTAAATAAAATACACATATGTGCATTATTCATCATTTAATAATACATTGCTTATATTTGTCTGCATTGTGCATGTCAGTACAGCATTTTTCCAGTTGGAATCTGAAATGTTGAAATCATTACAAGACTAATTTCATATTCTTTTTGTGCCAAAAAATAAATAAATTAAGGAACTCATTATTCTCTTGTAGTGAATGGGTTTTTTTGTTCACAAAAAATATGTTGGCATACATATTAAGGCACATTTTTAGATTAATATTAATCATTGTTGTATGATATTTTAAAGTGAGATAAAATCAATAAAACAACCACATAAACCCCCAGTATATGAATAACTGCCAACTGTAAATAGATTTTCATACATTATTTTACTTGTAGTACCATAAACTACTTTGATACACATCATGGGTAACTGTTTAAATTAAAACTGTCTACACCTACCAAATTGAAATAGTGTTAAACATTTTTCATAATCGATGTTAATTTTGTCTTAGTGTACTAATATGATTATTTGGTGTCCGAAACTGATGGACAACTGTATTGTCTTTCAGTACATACAGTTATCTCCCTATGCTAATTGTAAATATTCTGTCTAAATGACAAATTATTTAGATCAGACTATATAGTGAGGGAAAAAAGTATTTGATCCCTGCTGATTTTGAACGTTTGTCTCCACTGACAAAGAAATGATCAGTCTATAATTTTAATGGTAGGTGTATTTTAACAGTGAGAGACAAAATAACAAAAAAACAAGAAAAATTTCAAAAAAATTATAAATTGATTTGCAGGTCAATGAATGAAATAAGTATTTGACCCCTTTGACTTAGTACTTGGTGGCAAAACCCTTGTTGACAATCACAGTCTCAGACATTTCTTGTAATTGGCCACCAGGTTTGCACACATCTCAGGAGGGATTTTGTCCTACTCCTCTTTGCAGATTCTCTCCACGTCATTAAGGTTTCAAGGCTGATGTTTGGCAACTTGAACCTTCAGCTCGTTCCACATATTTTCTATGGGATAAATGTCTGGAGACTGGCTAGGCCACTCTAGGACCTTAATGTGCTTCTTCTTGAGCCACTCCTTTGTTGCCTTGGCTGTGTGTTTTGGGTCATTGTCATGCTGGAATACCCATTCACGACCCATTTTCAGTGCCCTTGCTGAGGGAAGGAGTTTCTCACCCAATATGTGACAGTACATGGCCCCGTCCATCGTCCCTTTGATGCGGTGCAGTTGTCCTCTCCCTTTAGCAGGAAAACACCCCAAAGCATAATGTTTCCACCTCCATGTTTGATGGTGGGGATGGTGTTCTTGGGGTCATCAGCAGCATTCCTCCTCCTACAAACACTTGAGTCTTGGATTCCAAAGAACTTGATTTTGGTCTCATCTGACCACGACACATTTACCCAGTTTTCCTTTGAATCATTAAGATGTTCATTGGCAAACTTCAGACGGGCCTGTACATGTGCTTTCTTGAGCTGGGGGACCTTGTGGCGCTGCAGGATTTCAGTTGTTTACTGCGTAGTGTGTTACCAATTGTTTTCTTGGTGACTATAGTCCCAGCTGCCTTGAGATCATTAACAAGATCCTCCCGTGTAGTTCTGGGCTGATTCCTCATCGTTCTCATGATCATTAAAACTCCACAAGGTATGATCTTGCATGGAGCACCAGGCCGAGGGAGACTGACCCTGACATCCTTGGACAGCTATTTCGTCTTGTCCATGGTGGAGAGTTTGGATTCTGATTGATTGGTTGCTTCTGTGGACAGGTGTCTTTTATACAGGTAACAAGCTGAGATTAGCCAGCACTCCCTTTGAGAGAGTGCTCCTAATCTTAGTTCGTTACCTGTATAAAAGACACCTGGGAGCCAGAAATCTTGCTGATTGATAGGGAATCAAATACTTATTTCACTCATTGACCTGCAAATCAATTTATAACATTTTTGACATGCATTTTTTTTGTTATTCTGTCTCTCACTGTTAAAATACACCTACCATTAAAATTATAGATTGATAATTTCTTTGTCAGTGGACAAACGTTCAAAATCAAGAGGGGATCAAATTCTTGTTTCCCTCACTATATATCTCAAGATTTACTGTTTAGAAAACATGTCTGCAAAATGTATAGGTTGACTGTAATCCAATAGATATTGCTAAGACTAATATCTACTGATCTTACCTCAGGAATATAAGGTTATATGTTATGTGCTTAGCAACAGATTTCTAATTAGAAAAATTAAGTAGCACTTTATGTCCATCTGAGTTCAGGAGGGAGTTATCTTCCAACACTTTCTGGTAATTACACATGAATTCATACAGGAAGATTTGGTACCATAAGGTTGGAATAGCAAAGTT
>CM050165.1:159348605-159351105 GCA_027410445.1 Discoglossus pictus
TTCTAGTTTCCTGTAATTGGAGGGAAATTGGAGCATGGTCTGAGATGGTTATTAAACCAATTTTTGCTGATTTGATTGTATTTAACAGGGACTCGCTTACTAAAATATTGTCAATTCTTGAGTACATCTTATACGAGCCAGAGTAGTATGTATAGTCTCGCTCAGTTGTGTTTAGAAGGCGCCATGTATCGTACAAATGGTATCTCGCCAACAATTTGGAAAAATCATAAGATGTTTTTTCTATGTGCTTATAATTTTTTGGTAATTTTTTTATAGTTTCTGTCTATCTGGGGGTCCGGAGTCATATTGAAGTCTCCTCACACAATAAAACCTCCTTTAGCTATCTTGTTCAGTTTTTTAAGTACGCCGTTGAGAAAGGATTTTGTTTACAATTGGGGGCGTATACATTTACTATTGATAGTTGTTGACTATTTATCTTCCCTACCCAGAGGATATATCTCCCATTGTCATCAGCGACCACTAGTTCTTCTTCTAGGCTTAGATTTTTATTAAACATCATTACCACTCCTCCCGAGTTTTTTTTTTGGCATGCGTTTAATACATGGGGATATTTATGTTTTGCTAACTGTGGGATGTAATTTTTGTCCCAATGGGATTCTTGAATTAACACAATGTCCGGGTTGGTTTTGTTCAACATTCTAGTAATGGAGGCTCTTTTGAATGGAGAGTTTAAACCCCTAACATTGTAGCTCACTATTTTCAACCCCCTGGAGCCCATCCCCTCACCGAAGCCCCCCCCGCCCCCCTCTTCCCCCACCTACCGGCTACAGTCGTCCTTCCAAACTTACTCCATCCATTCCAAAGACCTATTTGGCCCATTCCTTCCATTCAGGCGTCACCCCTTAAAGATGGGATGAACTTCAGTCACACACAGTGGGCGTACGCAGTGTAAGATGTGTCCAGTCCTCTATGGAGGTTGTTCTAACGCCTTTAAATCTTATTGTGTCTAAGTGCCTCCACTTAGTATCTTTTCTCTTTCTTCCCCTTTCCATTTTTATTCTTGCCTTCCCTTTTCCTTCTCTATTTTCTTCCCCTTAACTTTACATTTCCCTTCATTGTCTTTTCCTTCTACCCCTTCCTTCTTAACCTTTATTCAGTTATGGCACTGTCCACTGCAGATAGTCTATTTATAAGCAGTTTGGGATTTACGTATTTCTCAGCCTTTGCTTGTTAAATTAGGATAGTATCTATTAATCAAATTTTCTCTATATGTCTTACTATTACTATACCTGTTACCATGTATTCTTTTGTATAGAGTCATGTATATATTATACTCCTTATCCAGTGCTCTTTATGTTGCTACTTTACCTTCTCAGAAGAGAGAGTTGGCGCAGTTTTAGATCTAGTAGTGTTTAAAGTGTAATATTTCAAAGTGCTGTGTTTGAGGGCAGGTACGGTTGTTAAAAGGCAGCTAATATTGCATAGCCTCCTGTTATTTAAGCAAAGTATATATCAGTCAACTTTGCACGATCCCTCTTTCTTGTACATAGCAGTAATAAGGTGCATTCTTTTAGCAAGGTGCTGTGCGTGTCTAATAATAAACCATGACCCGTCCTAAGCCCATTTGTTCCCTACATTCTTTCCCCCCAAAAAAACAAAATACAATAATTAACACATAATTACTATTACTATGCCTGTTAACATGTATTCTTTGCATAGAGTCGTGTATATCTTATACTATTTGTCCAGTGTTATATTATGTTGCTACTTTACCTTCTCAAAAGAGAGAGTATAATAGTTGGCACAGTTTTAGATCTGGCATCATTTTAAAGTGCAATATTTCAAAGTGCTGTGTTTGTGTTCAAAAGGATGGTAGGTATAGTTGTTAAGAGGTAGCTCATATTGCATAGCCTCTTATTGTTTAAGTAAAGTGACTATATATATCAATCAACTTTGCACGATCTATCTTTCTTGTGCAGAAAGTATTAAGGTGCAATCTTTTAGTAAAGTGCTATACGTGTCTAATAATAGATTATAACTTATTTTAAACCCATTTGTTCCCTACATTCTTTCTAAAAAAAAACGAAATAAAATGATTAACACATGTTTAAAGTGCAATCCTTTCAAAGTGTTGTGCAAAGTTAAAAGTGAGGAACTTTCTTTTCTCACAGGGGAGAAAGAAATAGTAAACAATGTTTTAAAGTGCAAAACTTTCCAGATATTGTGCCTGTGTTAGAATAATAAGCATTTTGAAATATAACAATTTGTGTGGTTTACAACTACTGTTTCCCCTATGACTTCTAGACAGCGTAAGCAATCACAGAGAAACAATTAACAGTGAGTAAGAGAAAATCAAATGAAGGAGGTAGTAAGGAGACTTTTCCTTATTGCAAGAATCCACCAGCTGTCCGCCAAAATTAGGGTTATCCATTCACCAACCCCATTTACTAATAATATCTTCACCGTCTTTCGGTGAGTTAACTTTGACCCATCTGTTCTCTCTAAATATTAAGAGACCTATAGGGAATACCCATTTATA
>CM050165.1:159356105-159358605 GCA_027410445.1 Discoglossus pictus
ATAGACAGTGCCGTTCCATCGGCGTGGACCAGCAGCAAACACCGTCCCACCGGTCGCTGCTTAAGGTACTCCACTACACATGCATATGGGCAACACTCTGTGCCAACCTGATGCAGAACCACTTCTCTACCTTTACCCACTTGGTCGGTCTTTGACCTCCGCAACCACAATACCACCGTACCTTCCCTGAGGCAGGTATCCACCAATTGCAGACCCCCCGAACCGTGTCTACGGTTCGCGACTAACTCCCCTATCCTAAACGCTCCGAAGAACGCCAGGGAAAAAGCCGTTCGGAAAAGTAGAGATTCAAAGGGATCCCTGCAAACCACCACCAATTCCTGAGCCAATCTCAGCAACAGCGCAAATGTAATTGGCCGCCTACTATCTGGCCTTTGCGCACCGCTGAACATTCCGCGCACCACCTTGCGCACTAGAAACTCCTTAGTAAGGTCCCTCTGCCCAGCAAGCTTAAACATAAAAGCAAGCGCCGTGACCTGTCTCCCTACTACGGGTTTTGATTCGCCTTGCTCGGCGCACCGCAGCAGGTACCAAAGCAAGATCCCTACGCTCTTGTCCTCCGTCGTGGCACCACCTGCCAGTGCCACTAGGCTATCCCATTTAGCCCACACGCGTCTATAAGCGTTCCACGTCGCTGGGGCAACAGACTGTCTCACGAGTCTCGTTACCTGACAGCTCCAATCTCCCAGAGCTCCTCGGGGATAAGCTCCCCCAGGGCGTTCGCACGAGGAGCCAGCGCCCTGAAACGATCCTCCTGAAACCGAGAGAGGGCGTAAGCAATTCCATTATTCACATTTGTCACGTGTCTTGCTTGAAACCATATGTTCAAGCGAAGGCAACATAGCACAAGATGCCTGAGCAATCTAATCACTGGTACGGATGCCGCCGTGATGTTGTTCACGGCTTCAACCAACCCCTTATTACCCGAATGGAAAATGACTCGCCTGTCCCTGAAACAAGGACCCCATAAGTGCACTGCTACCACCATAGGAAACAGCTCCCGGAATGTAGGGTTCAGCAGTAAACCCGCATCTTCCCATTCCTCCGGCCATGCCGCAGCGCACCATCTCCCTTGGAGATACGCCCCACAACCGATCGGTCCAGAACCATCGGTGTGAAGTTCTAGCTCTGCGCTGGTGGTGCCCTCCTTTTGAAGGACCACCCGCCCGTTAAAGTCTGCAAGGAACATTGCCCATACCTCTGCATCGTCACGCATGGCCCTAGAGACTGTTAGGAAATGATGCGGCTTTGCAACCCCTACCGTAGCCAGCGACATCCGTCTACAGAATATCCGCCCCATGGGGATAATTCTGCACGCGAAATTCAACTTCCCCAATATTGATTGCAGTCGCCGCCGGGTCACCCTCCGTGCGCCCCACAGCGCCGTAATCTCGGCTTGCATGTCCTCCACCTTCTCAAAGGGAAGACTGCACTCCATTTTGCAGGAGTCAATCCGAATCCCTAGAAAAGTCAATTGTTCCGTAGGGCCCTCCGTCTTGTCATGGGCCAGTGGTACCCCGAATTCTGTACAGATTTCGGTGAACACCTCCAGCATAAAACGGCAAGCGTCGTTTCTCGCTGGACCAACAAAAAGGAAGTCATCCAGGTAATGGGTAACACTCTTGTACCCCGCCTCGATGCTCACAGCCCATTGTAAGAATTTGCTGAAGGCCTCGAAGTAAGCACAGGATATCGAGCATCCCATGGGTAAACATAAGTCAACGAAGTAACTTCCGTCTACGAAGCACCCCAGCAACCGATGGCTTGTCGGGTGCACGGGGAGCAATCTGAATGCTGCCTCGATGTCCACTTTTGCCATAAGGGCCCCCTGGCCCTCCCTCCTCACCAGATCGACCGCCCGGTCAAATGACTCATAAGACACAGTAGCCTGGTCTTTTGATATGCCATCGTTTACCGAACGGCCTCTGGGGTAGGAGAGATGCTGGATCAATATAAATTTACCCTTCTCCTTCTTGGGGACCACCCCAAGAGGAGACACAACTAAACCCTGGATGGGCGGGGCCGCAAATGGCCCAGCCATCCTCCCCAATTTTACCTCATTAAGCACCTTAGCTTTGGCTACCCCTGGAAAATCCCTAGCCGACTTCAGGTTTGGGACAAGAAAACCTTGAATGTCGACCCCACATGGAATCCGGAATCCTTCTCGGAACCCGTCCTCCAATAGGCGCGCTGCTTTGGCGGTGCCTGCCAATTTACCGTACCGCTTTAGCCACGGCAGCATGGCGGGGAGGCGTATGGGCGTCTTGCCCCTTTGCAGGAGGTTCGCCCCTGCCTCCCTCTTTGGGTCTACCACATCTAGACAGGGGGTGTTCACCTCCCCAGTTTGAGCATGCATGCTTAAACCTGCAGTTAGGCGCCCATCTGCAGACCCCCTCGTTGTACGAAAAACAGGTCTTAAGACCTGCTCCTGAGGCGTGGGTGGGGCCTTTAGCTCCACCGGCCCCGCTCCGAAAGGGCGTCG
>CM050165.1:159363605-159366105 GCA_027410445.1 Discoglossus pictus
TGTGTTCCCTTTTTCCGATATTGACTTGGGTTTTGACCACTGTGACGGAAAAATAAGGAAAAAGAAAAAATACTGCCCTAAACCAGTATTAATAGGATATAACCCAGCTCAAACTAGTGAGGAGCCTACTAATAATGCAGACAAGGATAAGGACTTAATTGATATTGGAATTAGTCCAGGTAACTTTAAAAGCGCTCAGTGGGAAGATCCCACTTTAGTGACAGCTAGAAATGATATTAAAGTTGTAAACGGGGTTGTTAATCAGCCAGGAGGAGCACTGCCGTTCCCCTATTTTGAAGTACAAAATGACCTAATTTACCGTGTAGAAAAAAAGGATTCAGACATCATTAGGCAGCTGTTGGTTCCTCAGACTTACCAGAATATAGTGCTAAAGTTGGCTCACAGCCACATATTAGGGGGACACTTGGGAGTCGGAAAAACTAGAGAGAGAGTCCTTAGACGGTTTTACTGGCCTGGAGTGTTTGCTGCTATTACAAACTATTGCTCCTCATGTCCTGAGTGCCAGTACAGGGCTCCTTTCAAGACTTTTCGTAGTCCACTTGTACCCTTACCCATAATTGACGTGCCTTTTGAAAGGATCGCTATGGACTTAGTGGGGCCACTGGTAAAGTCCGCTAGGGGACACCAATATATATTAGTCATCTTGGACTATGCAACTCGCTATCCTGAGGCCATTCCCTTGCGTAATACCTCTGCAAAGCTAATAGCTAAGGAACTTATGTTGATGTTCAGTAGGGTGGGTATCCCTAAAGAAATACTGACAGACCAGGGGACCCCGTTCATGTCCAGAGTCACAAAAGAGTTGTGCAGGCTCTTGCAGGTTAAACATCTTAAGACCTCAGTATATCACCCACAGACTGATGGTTTAGTAGAGAGGTTCAACAAAACCCTTAAGAGTATGCTACGCAAGGTAATTGATGCAGATGGAAGAAATTGGGATTTTTTATTGCCATATCTACTGTTTTCCATTAGGGAAGTTCCACAGGCCTCCACGGGCTTCTCTCCTTTTGAATTATTATATGGAAGACATCCCAGGGGAATATTGGATATTGCTAAGGAGACCTGGGAACAGGAGACTACTCCTCACAGGAGTGTAATTGAGCATATAGCTCAAATGCAGGATAGAATGGCCACCATCATGCCTATTGTCAGGGAACACATGCTGGAAGTCCAGCAGGCTCAGAAAAACAGCTATAACCGTAATGCTAGAGTCAGAGTGTTCCAACCGGGAGACAGGGTATTGGTTCTGGTCCCTACTGTGGAGAATAAGTTCCTTGCGACTTGGCATGGACCCTATGAAATAATAGAGAAAGTGAGTGATGTCAATTATAAAGTCAGACAACCAGGAAGAAGAAAGCCTGAACAGTTGTATCATATAAATCTGTTAAAGCCATGGAAGGACAGGGAGGTCCTGGTTGCTTTAAAACCTTCAGAACCTCCTATAGTAGAGCCAGATGTGAACGTATCTAAGACTCTGTCTGTCCATCAAAAGCAAGAGGTCAGAGATTTCATCAGAAGAAATAGGGATGTTTTCTCGATAGTTCCAGGAAAGACTAAAGTGATTAAACATGACATAATAGCCGAACCAGGGAAAAGAGTTAACCTCAAACCCTATAGAATTCCTGAGGCCCGGAGGGAGGTTATAAACTTAGAGGTTGAGAGCATGTTAAAACTTGGAGTCATTGAAGAATCCCAGAGTAACTGGAGTAGTCCTATTGTATTGGTGCCAAAACCTGATGGCACATGGAGGTTCTGCAATGACTACCGCAAGTTAAACGCCCTCTCAAAATTTGATGCTTACCCAATGCCAAGAGTTGATGAGTTAATAGAAAGACTGGGCAAAGCTCGTTATCTAACAACCTTGGATTTAACAAAGGGTTACTGGCAGGTCCCGCTCACTGAAAGAGCCAAAGAAAAGACAGCCTTTTCAACACCCAGTGGCCTGTTTCAGTACACTGTATTGCCATTTGGGTTACATGGGGCACCTGCCACATTCCAACGAATGATGGACAGAATTCTTAAACCTCATGTTCGTTATGCTGCAGCATACTTGGATGATGTCGTCATCCACAGTGCAGACTGGGAATCCCACCTCCCTAAAGTTCAAGCGGTACTTGATGCTATCCGCTCAGCAGGCTTAACTGCCAATCCTTCCAAGTGTACGATTGGTTTAGAGGAAGCTAAGTACTTAGGTTATTCTATTGGGAGGGGTTTGGTTAAACCACAGGAAGCCAAAGTAGAAGCCATACAAAAATGGCCACAGCCCCTTACAAAGAAACAAGTAAAGGCATTTTTGGGTTTAATTGGATATTATAGGCGGTTCATTCCAGATTTTGCTACCATTGCTGCACCCCTGACAGACCTTATTAAAGCAAAATCCCCAGTCATAGTTAAATGGTGCCCTGAGGCAGAAAAGGCTTTTAAGAGTCTGAAGGAAGCTATCTGTAGCCATCCTGTCTTAGTGACCCCAGATTTTTCC
>CM050165.1:159971105-160201924 GCA_027410445.1 Discoglossus pictus
AACAAGCTTAGGGCAAGGATATCCAATGTAGTATTTTCCGACACAGAATGAGTTTAGGGAGGTTATGTGTGGCTAACCAAGTGGTTCAGGAAGTAGTGTTTTAGTTTATTAGGACACTGGGCTGACTTCTCTGTTGGGAACAATATGTACCGGGGGAGAGGATGGTAAGAAAGTCTGGGGGGCTTTTAAACCAAGAAGTGAACGTAGGGACTTGATAGAAGTAAGTGTAGAGAGGGTAAGGAATGCATTAACCATTAAGCATTAAACTGGAGGGTCAACTTGGCCTTGTGCATAGGGTCATTGTCATGCTGTAAAGTCCAACAACGTCCCATAAGCAGCCTTTGTGCAGAAGAATGCAAGTTGTCTGCCAGTATTTTCTGATAACACGCTGCATTCAACTTGCCATCAATTTTCACAAGATTCCCCATGCCTTTAGAGCTCACCCCCCCCCCCCCAAAAAAAATAACATCAGTGAGACACCACCATACTTCACAGTGGGGCTTGTATTCTTTTCATTATAGGCCTTGTTGACCCCTCTCCAAACATAGTGCTTATGGTTGTGAACATAAAGCTCTATTTTTTTCTCATCACTCCAAATTACTAGAAGCCATAAGCTGTGAGGTGTGTCAAGGTATTGTAACCTGGCTTTTGTGTGGCGTTGGCGCAGTAAGGGCTTCAGTGATGGATTGCACCTTAATGACAAGGGAGCTGCAGTGCTAGGGAAAAAGATGGAAGAATGGCTGGGGGAGATTTTAAACTAGTAGGTGGGGGGAAGGGTCTAGAGAGAAGTATTGGCGTAGAAAGGGTAGAGTGGGACAGGGATTAATTTTCGACCCATGGGGGAGGGGGAGGGTTACAATAGACAGTAGGGAGGTATTACTAGGTGATTCAAATACAGTGGCAAGCACTTCAAAATGGTTCAGAAAGTAGTGTTTTAATTTATTAGGACACTGGGCTGGGCGGACTTCTCTGTTGGTAACAATATGTACCAGGGGAGAGGATGGTAAGAAAGTCTGGGGGGCTTTTAAACCAATAAGTGAAGGTAGGGACTTGATAGAAGTTAGTGTAGAGAGGGTAAGGAATGCATTAACCATGCAGGGCTCAGAATAAGAGAAGGGTTAGTATAGTCAATAGGGAGATCATGGTAACTCAAGTAGAGCAGTGAATAATTTAAACCTGCAAAGACATTGCAACCTAAATGCTTGCTAATGCAAGAAGTTTGCTTTGGAAAATAGGTGAGCTAGAGTTATTAACAGTACATGATAAATGGTATTTGTTAAGCATAACTGAAACATGGTGGCATGATACTCATGATGGGACAGTTAGTTTGGAGGCATATAAGCTATTTACGAGAGATAGGGGTAATGGTAGAATAAGAAGACATATTTTTCTGTATATTAAGCCTATTTTAAAACATATTGTCAGAGATGATATTTATGGTGGAACCAATGGCGGAGCTAAAAAATGGAGAGCCCTAGTGAAAAAAAATGATTGGGCCCCCCAGGGAAGTCTTGTAAAAAATTTTTTGCTTTGGGCCCATGGTACTAATTTACTCTGTACCCCTCCCCAAGACCAGCTTCCCTCCTTAAGACCCCTTCCCAAAATAGCAGCCCTTCCCTTACCTGCTGCCTGTGCAAACCTCTTCTGCCTACAGCACAGCTCTAGGACTCGGGCAGGACCCTTACACCACACTACACTACAAAAATAGATATATTATCTCTTCATAGCATCCAGTTGCTTACAACAGCCATCCAACAGAGCACTCACGCCTCTTAGCTCTTTGCTCTCTCTTTCTCTGCTGACCATAACTAATACAGTTATGCTCAAAAGTTTGTATACCCTTGGCAAATCGGTAATATATGTACCATTTTTAAAGAAAACATGAATGAGCAGGCAAAACAGATTTAATTTATTTCTTATGGGATTCATATTCAACTGTAGGTTATAACAAGAATGTCACAATCATAAAACAAAACATGGCAACAAAGACAAACATGAAATGACCTTGTTCAAAAGTTTGCATACACTTAAGTTCCTAGTACTGTGTATTGTCCCCTTTAGCATCAATGACAGTGTGCAGTCTTTTATAATAGTTGTCTATGAGGCCCCTAATTCTTGCTGGTGGTATGGCTGCCTCCAGGTCATGAAAAGTATTTGGTCGTCTTGCATTAACCGCATGTTTGAGATCTACCAGAGTGGCTTGATGATATTAAGGTCAGGAGACAGATGGCCACTCCACAAAATTCACCTTTTTCTGCTGTAACCACTGGAGGGTCAACTTGGCCTTGTGCATAGGGTCATTGTCATGCTGTAAAGTCCAACAACGTCCCATAAGCAGCCTTTGTGCAGAAGAATGCAAGTTGTCTGCCAGTATTTTCTGATAACACGCTGCATTCAACTTGCCATCAATTTTCACAAGATTCCCCATGCCTTTAGAGCTCACCACCCCCCCCCCAAAAAAAAATAACATCAGTGAGACACCACCATACTTCACAGTAGAGATTGTATTCTTTTCATTATAGGCCTTGTTGACCCCTCTCCAAACATAGTGCTTATGGTTGTGAACATAAAGCTCTATTTTTTTCTCATCACTCCAAATTACTAGAAGCCAGAAGCTGTGAGGTGTGTCAAGGTATTGTAACCTGGCTTTTGTCTGGCATTGGCGCAGTAAGGGCTTCAGTGATGGATTGCACCTTAATGACAAGGGAGCTGCAGTGCTAGAGAAAAGATGGAAGAATGGCTGGGGAAGATTTTAAACTAGTAGGTGGGGGGAAGGGTCTAGAGAGAAGTATGGGCGTAGAAAGGGTAGAGTGGGACAGGGATTCATTTTTGACCCATGGGGGAGGGGGAGGGGGAGGGTTACAATAGACAATAGGGAGGTATTACTAGGTGACTCAAATACAGTGGCAAGCACTTCAAAATGGTTCAGGAAGTAGTGTTTTAATTTATTAGGACACTGGGCTGACTTCTCTGTTGGTAACAATATGTACCAGGGGAGAGGATGGTAAGAAAGTCTGGGGGGCTTTTAAACCAATAAGTGAAGGTAGGGACTTGATAGAAGTAAGTGTAGAGAGGGTAAGGAATGCATTAACCATGCAGGGCTCAGAATAAGAGAAGGGTTAGTATAGTCAATAGGGAGATCATGGTAACTCAAGTAGAGCAGTGAATACTTTAAACCTGCAGAGACATTGCAACCTAAATGCTTGCTAATGCAAGAAGTTTGCTTTGGAAAATAGGTGAGCTAGAGTTATTAACAGTACATGATAAATGGTATTTGTTAAGCATTACTGAAACATGGTGGGATGATACTCATGATGGGACAGTTAGTTTGGAGGCATATAAGCTATTTAGGAGAGATAGGGGTAATGGTAGAATAAGAAGACATATTTTTCTGTATATTAAGCCTATTTTAAAGCCTATTGTCAGACATGATATTTATGGTGGAACCATTGGTGGAGCTAAAAACTGGAGAGCCCTGGTATTGGTAGATAGGGGTAATGGGTGAAGAGGAGGAAGGATTGTGTCTATTGCTGCAGATAGATAATGCAGCTAAGCATGGGCAAGTTCTAATAATGGGAGATATTAACTATAAATATGTATCACTATGTGGTAATTCCTGAGTGCTTAACACTCATAGATTCATATTTATATTTATATAAGGGAGGAATATGGTTTTGTCCTATCATTATTATGTGCATGGATGCATGTAATTTGTTGTGTATATATAATTGGTTTTACAATGCTCCATACATATTGTTCTAATATTCTTCTTCTAGTCTAAACACTCTTATAGTTCCAGCCAGTATTAATCTACTGGTATTATTATTCTTCTTTTTTCAAAGACATGTGTATCATATAATCAGGCATTCAGCAGCGCTATTACCCAGAGATGCAATGCGCGAGATGACGCAGTGACGTCATCACGCGACCACACAACAGCCTTGGATGGCAAAAACGCAAGTGGTTGGCAAAACGTGGATAGCGTGGTGACGCAACAATACGCGTTGCGTCACCACGCTATCCAATAGTCCAATGAGGTGGCTACAATATCGGCAATCAGTGGATAGAAGGGTGCTATAAAAGCAACACAGAAGTGAAGTTCATTAACCCATGATTAAGCCCTAGGAAGCGCGAAACGAGCCGTCGGTACTTCTTTCAACACGTTAAGATAAGTGCAGTTGCTCTGGTTTGGTTTATTGAACAGAGAGTGTCTGAATATTTACATCTTTAGTGTAAATTACCTATAGTGTGTACCTGTGAATTTTGGGACTAACACCATGTTTGAATTGCATGTTATGCATTAATGAATATGTGGTGAATTAATATGGAAAACACTGGCAATGTTCTTCCATTTACCCTCTATATTACTATATATATTCTCACACTTTCTCCTTTATATTCACCTATAACACCTAAACTTTGTTATTTGGTCTGCTTTATACCATATTATAACTTTTTTTTTGTTCCCAAACCATGGGTAATTGCACTTACCTTTTTCGTTTTTTGTTGTTTTAGACAACTACTGGTTTTAGCTAAGGTCATATTTTCCCAAGGATTAAGCAATTTATTTGCCATATGAGGGAAGCTATAACACATCCAAAAGGATATTGTTTGTATTTTTCTATATACAATAGTATTCTCGCATTTATGCACATATATGGGCGGTTACATGTCTCTCTCATATATATTTAGAGTGTCACAAGTATATATATTCCGTCCAGTGTATCACATCCTTTTGAGACCACTATTGGTTTAAAAAATAGCTTCAACCATATCCACTTCAGCCATTTGAATTATTCCTGTTTTTTATACTATCTAAAAATTGGAGATATTAACTATCCTGAAATAAACTGGATAAATGAGACCAGCAGTTCAGCTAAAGGGAGTACACTTAGGGATCATTATCTGTCCCAGGTTATACAATAACCTTCTAGAAATGAGGCTATCTTGGATTTAGTCATCACAAGTAATATTGATATAATATACAATGTAAAAATAGGGGAACCCTTGTGGAACAGTTATCACAACACAGTATAATTTGAGATTGAATACAAAAAACTGAGTTTTTAAGGGGCCACCAAAAACTCTAAATTTTAAAAGGGCTAACTAATGGGCTAAGGGCAGCAATACAACATATAGACTGGGATAAATAATTTACAGGGAAAATACTGTAAATAAATGGACAGCATTCAAATCTTTACTAAATATAAATACACATCGGCATGTGTAATGTGGAAATAAAACGAATAGGAGTAAATCACATTCCAGGTGGCTTAACAATGACTTAAAGATCATGATAAGGAAACATGCATTTAAATTATACAAGAAGGAGGGATCAGAGGCCGCTTTATTTGAACATAAGGAAATCAACAAGGCTTGCAAAAGGGCTATTACACTGGCTAAAATAGAAAATGAGAAGTCAGTTCCAAAGGAAAGTAATACTATCCCTAAAATATTTTTTAAATGTATTAATGGGAAGAGGGCGAGGAAGGAATCTATAGGAACATTATAATATGACACAGGCCATCTGATAATTAGTGACCAGGAAAAGGCAGATGAGCTAAATAGGTTATTTTCTTCGATATATACATGGAAGGTACCAGTGGTTGTGACACTGCAACAAAATGGGGCTACACTAGCATCACTAAATAATTGGTTAACACAAGAAGAAAACCAAAAGAGATTGGTAAAAATAAATGTTAATAAAACCCCAGGTCCTGATGGAATACATCCAAGGGTACTTAGGGAACTAGGCTCTGTAATAGCTCTCATTGTAAGTTTGTGAGTTTTCAATCTTGTGTCAGTGCCTTGCAAACAAGCTCTATGTACATTTGATTTTATGCTAAAAAACAGGGCCCTCCATTTGTGTTTAACTAAGGTGCTTAATTTGTTTACTGCTATGTACTCAACCCCTGTACAGCGCTACGGAATATGTTGGCGCGATATAAATAAAGATAATAATCACATATATAGTTGTGAGCATACGAGCCGTTGCTCACGCTTGAAGTGAGGGATGCAGTTCCCCGCAAATGTGGGTCCTTGTGAAGCGAGGGGCCGCATTTGCGGTGGTGGAGCATCCCAACATCCCCGGAAAAGGCGGATCCTTGCAAAGTGAGGGGCTGCATTTGCGGTGGTGGAGTATCCCACCTCGGCTGTGTTTTTGTCCGCAAATGCAGTCTCTCGCGAAACGAGGGGCCGCATTTGCGGTGGTGGAAGGTCCAACGTCGGCAACACACACACACGCAAGACTTAAAAAAAAAAACCTCAAAGGCGCCTCACAAGCGGTTAACACACATATGCACGACTTAGAAAAAAAACAACTGCACCGTACACGTAAAATCCAACTGCGTCCCTCGCAAAAAAAATACGTCCGCCTCGCAAAAAAATACAGCCGCGAAACGACCCATTCCCAACAAGCAAAACCGGACGAAAATGGCGAGCATGAAAACATCAGAAACACAAGAAATAAACACAACGAACACATAAAAAGCTTCTTACAGCAAGGGGGGCCATCCGGCACCTCGAAAAGTTAATTTACACGTCCATTTAAGTCCAAAAAAACGAGTTTAAACTGCCGAAAATCCCCTAAGCAAGAGAAAAAATGGCCGCCGAACAAAACGAAAACGAGGCTTCAGACATAACTATACTACAGTGACTTGCAAAACTGAAGCACATACTATGCGGAACGTACCACACTGATATTAACCACCATTTTGAAAACTACTACGCATAAAATGGCGGATGGAACGCAAATTGTAAGCTGGAACGCAAATAGCGCATGCAAATTGCGTTCTAACGGTCTCAGGCACTAGAAAGTTTATAAATACTGCCTACTTTCCAGAAAATTCTACATTTCTACTCAGGTGATGAACGGAGTGACTGGATAGTTAACTGCTGCTGTTACTTGAGAAGAGAATTGTTTCCTAATTTCCTACTTTACATTGTGCAAATTACAACTGAGAGGTTAGCTATAATATATTCAATTTTATTATCAAGACAGGACAAAAAAAAAAAAACTTTAACTATGAAAATGTGATTCATGTATAGTGACATGTGACACGCACATTTATGTGTATAGCCCTTACAACAAACTAATCTTAACCCAAACTAATTAAACAAGTATATTTAAATGACAGTAAAAAAAAAAAACTTTAACTATTAAAATATGATTTATAATCAAGACAGTACAAAAAAAATACAACTTTAAGTATGAAAATGTAATTCATGTATAGTGATATGTGACAAGCTCATATATGTGTATCATATATAGTGACATCTGCCACGCACATTTATGTGTGTAAGCCCTAAAAAAAACTAATGTTAATTGAAAATAATTAAAGAAGTATATTTAAATGACATTAATTTATTGCAATTCAATATATAACCGAAAGCTCAATCTTTCTTCTTTTTTTTTTAATATTCAAACTCTGCATCAACAGCGTCACTCAAGAATTTGCACCGTGCATTGTAAACCACAATCCCTTTTAAAGAACACAAAGAAAGAAGAAGAGGTAAGATAGAAAAATACATTACATGCTGAAAAAGACCATGCTTTGCTAAATCAAAAAGAAGAAATATACAATAAACCATTTCACTTTCTTTTTCCAACAGACACTACAAGAAGACCGGCGGATTAAGATTGGCAGGAGGGGACCCTCTGTCATTCGACACTTCAATCCAGGTAAAGTATAACAAGTAGAAAAAAATAAAAGAACTATATATGTAAAATGGCCGCCAATATAATAAATGCAGGAACCAAAAAGTAGTTAACACAAAATAGGATAATGCTACAAACATTGCCATAAGATCCAAAATAAAAAAAACATTATTTTTCACTGTAGAAAAACATTTAACCTTCATAAAAAAGACTAATTAAGCAAATAAAGTATGCAACATATGGTACACACAAAAAGGATTGTACCAAAAATCACACAAACACATAGCAAACTAAATTAATATTCTTTTTTAATGTTTAAGAATCTATAAGCCTTACAAAGAAGCCTAAATAAGCATACCAAAAGTGGTGGACACAAAATAAGATAACGCTAAAAACATAGCCATCATATCCAAAATAGGAAAAACATTTAACCTTCATAAAAAAATTAATTAAGCAAATAAAGTATGTAACATATGGTAGACACAAAATAGGATTGTACCAAAAATCACACAAACACATAGCAAAGTCACTTAATATTCTTATTTACTGTTTACGAAGCTATAAGCCTTACAAACAAGTCTAAATTAGTATAGCAAAAGTGATGGACACAAAACAGGATAATGCTAAAAACATTGCAATCATATCAAAAATAAGAAAAACATTAATAATTAGAGTATAAAAAAAAGATAACTGGAATATACAAATACATTTAAAGTATTTTTAAAAGGTTGCACAAAAAATAACATAGCAGAAAAAAATCACTATAACAGATACAATACACCAACATAATGAAATTTGTTATTCATTACAAATACATTAAAATCAAATAACATTTTCATTTTTCTTTTACAACAGACACTGCGTGAAGACCATTGGACGAAGACTTTCAACAGAGGACCAGACCATCGGACGAGGACTTTCAACAGAGGACCAGACCATCGGACGAGGACTTTCAACAGAGGACAAGACCATCGGATGAAGACTTTCAACAGAGGACCAACAAAGATTCTGCTTGAAATCACACTTCAACCAAGGTACAGTATAACAAGTAAAAAAAGAGAAAACTAAATAAACATGTTTGCTCTGCATCCATGTCAACAGAAAAAAAAAAGAACAACCACCACTAACTGTAACTTTTAACAAAATATAACTAACACATTTCTCATCTACCTCTTATTTGTCTTTTATGGCCAATAATGTTTAACAGTAAATTCAAACTTCAATGTAGCCAGAACAAAAAAAAAATTGCATTGTCCACCAAAGGCCCCAAACAGAGACTCAATAAAATTTGTCATTCTAAATTTCCAGTCCTAATGTACAATATTAAGTATGAAACCTAACCACACACATAAAATACAATACTGCTACAAATAGTACTAATAACAAAAAAAAACAATAGAAACATTTTCACAGCCCCAACATATAAGCCTTTAAAGAAAATATAAAAATACTATTAGAACAATCCCCTGTACGATAAATTACAAAGACTAATTTCTGCCCTCTACTAGCCCTATAAGCAAAAAGTACAACAAACAAAAAAAATTAACAAACAAAAAAAATACACCTACTATATCTACAAGAAACTATAGTGTAATTACCTTGAGTATGCTATGCATGGAAGGCAAAAAATACAACCTACGACAGAAAGTAAAAGCAAAAAAATAAAAAAACACTTATTTAACAATACAAAGAAAGTACCTCTACAATGAACTAAAATTACATAGAAACAAACTGTTGATAAGATTTTTTTGTAAAAACAAACTTAAAATCTCAAAATAAACTAATAATACATTTTTTTTTTTTTACAGATTAACATGGCTGATAACGAGAGTAAACAAGAAAAGAGAAGACGGCAAGCTAGAGAACGACGACAGAGAGCAGACAGCCAGCAGACACCAGAGCAGAAGGAAATTCAACGAGAAAAAGAATGCAAAAGACTTGCAAGCAAAAGACTATCAGCTGCAAAAATTAAAGATACACCAAAAAAGCTTCCAAGCAAATAAAGCATTTAGAACCTGCTCCTCAAACATCAGTAAACATTTTACCTGAAAAAATTAAAGAGATACCAAAAAAAGCCATGAAAAAAACAAAGCATTTAGAACCTGTTCCTAAAACATGACATGACATTTTATCTAAACCAATAGAACATATACCAAGAAAAGCCACACAAAAAACAAAGCATTTAGAACCTGTTGTTGAAACATTACATGACATTTCACCTGATGAATATGAAAGTCAAACTGCTATATGCTTTGCAAATTGTCCTTTACTCAAGTCTTTAGCAGTAGAGGTTCATAGTTGTGGGGACATGACTACTCAATGTCAGTTTTGTGAGGCTTATTATTTTAAACAGGAAAGACCCAGATATGGCGAATTTATTAGTTGCTGTCAAAAAGGCAAGTTCAAACTTCCAGAAAGAAAAGAATTTCCAATCTATTTACAAAACATTATGACGTATGAACCTACTTTTCCAAACTACAAAAATTTTAAGACAAACATAAGATCCTACAATAGTGCCATTTCCTTTGCATCTATGGGGGCAACATTAGCTGCTAATGTACCAGGACATGGTCCTTACTGTTTTAAAGTCCAGAGGAAGGAGAGCAAAGAAAATTCGCTCAACTATATGTCCTAGATACAATGAAAGCTGTTGACCAACGTATGCAGATGGAAGAAGAAAAAAAATGCTTACCCAGTGTTTTTATAGAGCTAAATAACATTAAGGACAATAACCCCTACAGTAAAGCTTATAAAAAATTGGCAGAAGTAGAAAATGAACAACAACTTCATGCAAAAAGACATCAATTACCAATGCCAAAGGTTAATATGGTGCTTAAAAAAGAGACAGACATACTGATAAACGTTGGTTCAACTTGCCAACATCAAATGAGGTTGCAATGGTGAAATGATGAAGGAAAACCACCATTTCAAAGAGACATTATAATATATCCCAGAAATGAGGAGCAACCATTCATTAATATGAGTATCTTAAGTCCAAATTTAGATCCAATGACATATTTTATTTTTTTCCCACACAGAGAAGCAGGTTGGCAACCAAAATTAACACTTCACAGTTACCCAAATGCTAAAGCCAGAATCTGAAATAATGTTTCTATGCTTGAATTTAAAGTAGCTCAAATTGCCATTCGAAATACATTTAATCCAATTTTATGTGGTGGAAAACTAACACAACAATGGATTATTGATTCCTATTTGCAAGTTGATGTCAATAATTTAAACTTTATAAAATATCAACAAGATAAACTACGTGTAGAACAATATTCGGGACTAATGGACTATGTTGTTGACGTGGCTACAACCAGAGACATGACAGCTGGCAAAGCCATCATTTTACCATCTTCCTTTCAAGGATCTCCTCGAAATATGAGAGAAAGATACAATGATGCTATGGCTATTGTCGCCAAATTTGGCAAACCCGATTTATTTCTTACATTTACATGTAATCCACAAAGCCAGAAATTACACAAAATTTACTTCTTGGACAAAGTGCTTCCGATAGACCAGATTTAGTAGCCAGAGTTTTTAAGATTAAATTAAATGAATTAATACGTGACATCACTATAAGTCACTTATTTGGCAAATGTCTTGCTTATGTATATACCATTGAATTTCAAAAAAGAGGCCTTCCACATGCACATCTTCTGATAATACTTCAAGAAAAAGATAAATTAGATACTTCTGACAAAGTGGATGCAGTCATTGTTGCTGAACTTCCAGATCCAGAACTATATGGTAGACTATATTAGATTGTTACTCGTCGCATGATTCATGGACCCTGTGGTGATCTTAATCCACAATCACCATGTATGGAAAATAATAAATGTTCCAAAGATTTTCCAAAAGATTATAGAGACAAAACCTATGCCAATTGTGATAGCTATCCACTTTATAAAAGAAGAGGAGATAGTGCCATTATTCGTGGAAAAAAAAATGACAATAGATATGTAGTACCCTACAATCCACATTTACTCATGAAGTATAACGCCCACATCAATGTAGAAGCCTGCACTTCCATCAAATCCATTAAATATGTCTACAAATATATTTACAAAGGCTATGATGCAGCTACTGTAGTCGTCAAAAGTGCAGAAAACCCTGAAAGTAGTGAGTTAGTACATGATGAACTTGCATCTCATGTAGATGCTCGCTATGTCAGTGCGCCAGAAGCTATGTGGCGGCTTTTAAAATTTGAAATGCATGATAGATCACATGCAGTATTTAGATTAGCAGTACATTTGCCACAAAGACATCTAGTGTATTTTCATGCTGGAAATGAAAGTAATGCATTGGCCCAAAGTGAAGATCGTCACACTACACTAACTGCATGGTTTGAATTAAATTCCACAGATTCACAAGCAACAAAATTCTTATATATTGAAATTCCATATCACTATGTTTTTGTGAATGGATTATGGAGACTGAGAAAAAGCAGAGGCAATAAAATAATCCCAAGAATTTACACAGTCAGTCCAAGAGATGTTGAACGTTTTTGCTTACGGATATTACTTTTAAATGTTCCTGGAGCACAAAGTTTTGAACACTTAAGAACTGTTAATGACATAGTGTATGAATCCTTCCATTTAGCTGCAAGACATAGAAACTTACTAGCTGATGATACAGAATGGGAAAGATGTTTAGAAGAAGCAGCACAATGTCAAATGCCACGGCAGATGAGAGAACAATTTGCATTTATTTGTATCTTCTCAAATGCTCCAAATGCCTTAGCTTTGTGGGAGACATTTAAAAGTAATATGGCTGAAGACTTTATGCGACGATACAATGAACCCATTGCACACTTAAAAGCGTTAATGGAAATCCAAGAAGTATTTAATGAAAAAACAACGTTGATTAAAAATTTTTAAAGATAAGATTAAAAACACTATGAACAATAGTTCCTTCGATGGCTATCGTAACAACTATTAGCACTCTCTCATATATCATTCATGGAGTGTAGTTACATAGCAAATAGTTTTTCAGAGTATGGAAAAGGGCACTTTCTTAATGACTTCTGAGCTATAAAGTAAGGTCCCAAATATACTTATATGGGTGATGCTGTAAAATTCATAGCAGATAATATAGATCACCTAGTAGCAGTATTATATGGGCGGTCAGGGACACAGAGTATAGAAAGTACTTAGTCTCATAAGGGGAAGCTTTTATGAAGTCAGATATAGAGTGAGTTTGTAGAGTCAGTATATGTAGCAAAACTGCTTATCTGTATGTGTATATATACACAAGACTGACACTTTAGCTCTTAGTATATATCTCTATCCCCTCATAACTGAGTCCCCATGGGTCCTTGTCTGCTTATAGTATAAGCTGTAGTAGTTAGAAATACATTTAAGCCCTTGAAATGCCTCTGAATTTAACTATTCTAAGTTTTCGCTCCTCCATTAACTTAGAGGTTCGCGCTTCCTGGTTACAGCGTGTGCAATGACGTAACGCTACGCTTGCCTGCTTCCTAGAAAGCGTGAACCTCTAAGTTAATGGAGGTGCGAAAACTTAGAATAGGAAAGTTCAGAGGCATTTCAAGGTCTTAAATGTATTTCTAACTACTACAGCTTATACTATAAGCAGACAAGGACCCATGGGGACTCAGTTATGAGGGGATAGAGATATATACTAAGAGCTAAAGTGTCAGTCTTGTGTATATATACACATACAGAAAAGCAGTTTTGCTACATATACTGACTCTACAAACTGACTCTATATCTGACTTTATAAAAGCTTCCCCTTATGAGACTAAGTACTTTCTATACTCTGTGTCCCTGACCGCCCATATAATACTGCTACTAGGTGATCTATATTATCTGCTATGAATTTTACAGCATCACCCATATAAGTATATTTGGGACCTTACTTTATAGCTCAGAAGTGATTGAGCAAGTGCCCTTTTCCATATTTTGAAAAACTATTTGCTATGTAACTACACTCCATGAATGATATATGATAGAGTGCTAATAGTTGTTACAATAGCCATCGAAGGAACTATTGTTCATAGTGTTTTTAATCTTTCCTTTAAATTTTTTTAATCAACGTTGTTTTTTCATTAAAAATTTCTACTATTATGTGAATATGATTAACCCACTGTTGCCCTTGTATCCTAATTTGTAGTGTTAAGCACTAATGGGTTTATTTCCCTAAGACATTACCTTTTCCTTTTGACCATTTTATAGATGCTGAAATTTTAACTGGTACCCATAAAGAGAGACTTTTCATACCAAGAATAGATTTAGCACCAAGTGAAAGTAGTCTCCCTTTTATACTTCAAAGAAGAAAATTTCCCATTATTATGGCATTTGCCATGACCATTAATAAATCACTAGGTCAAATGTTCAAATCTGTGGGTATTTTCTTGGAAGAACCAGTATTTGCACATGGTCAATTGTACGTTGCGTTATTACGGTGCAGAAATCCACAGGTTATTAAAGTTTTCATTGAAAAGAATTAAAGTCAAGGTGATCTATTAGAAGATGGGCGTATTTTTATTAAAAACATTGTCTACTATGAAGTACTATAACTTTTCATTAAAGAAATAAAACCCATGCAAAACAAATTTAAAAGCATTGAAAAATACAAAACAATAAACAATTCAGTCATTATTAATAGAAGTACTGTTTATGGATGATTCCCCTTACAAAACACTTGCCTTGCATTATTTTTACAAATTATGTTAAAATGTTAATTAACTATGTTACTGTTTCTAATGTTGCAAGTTTGAAAACAATATTTTCAAGGTCATTACTTAGACTGATAAGAAAGTTCAAGTTTAAAAAAATATACTTTCAAGTTCTTTACTTCAACATATTACAAAGTTCATGCTAAGAGCTCAACCACGTTTTAAGTCACAATGTAAATATTGTCTGTTATGTTAAGATTACTCCCTGGATTAATGTTTATTGCCAGTTCATGGGGTCAGGAAGGAATTAATTTAATTGGGTACATTTCAAGGAGGGTTTTTACTGTTTGCCTTCCTCTGCATTCAATGTATATTGAAGTTAACAATTATTCAGATACAATTTGCATGTTAAAAAACCATTGCCTCAAGTTTACAATACTGATTAGTTTAAAGTTCAACTGTTTTTACATTCAAATGTTAATACTTTTAATACAAAATTATGTTAAAATATGAATTCACTATGTTACTGTTTTTTAATGTTCCAAGTTGGAAAAATGTTTTTTCAAGTTACTTAGTTACACAGATAAGAAAGCTCATGTTTTAAAAAATATTATGTCAAGTTTCTTACTTAAATATATTACAAAGTTCATGTTAAAATTGGGTACGTTTCAAGGAGGGTTTTTACAGTTTGTCTTCCTCTGGATTAAATGTATATTGAAGTTAACAATTATTCAGATAGAAATTGCATGTTAAAAAACCATTGCCTCAAGTTTACAATACTGATTAGTTTAAAGTTCAACTGTTTTTACATTCAAATGTTAATACTTTTAATACAAAATTATGTTAAAATATTAATTCACTATGTTACTGTTTATAATGTTCCAAGTTGGAAAAAATGTTTTTTCAAGTTACTTAGTTACACAGAGAAGAAGGTTCAAGTTTTGAAAAATATTATGTCAAGTTTCTTAATTAAATATATTACAAAGTTCATGTTAAAATTGGGTATGTTTCAAGGAGGGTTTTTACTGTTTGCCTTCCTCTGGATTCAATGTATATTGAAGTTAACAATTCTTCAGATACACATTGCATGTTAAAAAACCATTACCTCAAGTTTACAATACTGATTAATTTTCAAGTTCAACTTAAAGTTCAACTGTTCTTACATTCAAATGTTAATACTTTTAATACAAAATGCTTTAAGACTTATTGTTCCCCAAGAGAACATTTTACAAAACTAAACATGTTTAATATCACAATACTTACAAGTGTCAAATATGTATATTAATAACTAAGCAACTTTCCAAACATACACATCTCATTGCCGTCATTTTTTGACGGGCAAGTCGCTAGTAATAATAATAATAGCCAAACCATTATATCTAATTTTTCAAGATTCACTCAACACAGGGTCTACTAGATCATTAGAGAAAAGCAGATGTAATACCTATATTTAAGAAGGGAGCAAGAGCAAATCAGGGGAAATATAGACTTGTAAGGCTCACATCTTTAGAAGGGTAAATAAGGGATAATATACAAGAATAGTAGCCTCATTAAATTAGGGCTGTTGTAAAAAGTAGGGCTGGAGGCTATTAAATTAGCCTAGTAAATCTCTACGTTGCTGGCCTGCGTGTTAGAACTCAGGACGGCCAAAAAATGCCTACGTTTTTTGCACCGTGGAACATCGCAGCATGCAACCCAGTCTGTCCAGCCTGTACCTGCTGCGTTCCAATCATGCTATTAAATTACCATGAAGACCACAGCGAGCTAGCCGTAATATGCCAATGGAGCCCAAAGCCTTACTAGTGCTGGCAAGGATCCAAAAGCCCTTACTTTTGCTGTGTAAGCAACAGAAGAGACACCAGCTCCAGCCCCCGTACTTCCCTACCGCACCTAAATTTCCCCCCTGCTCCCCCAAAACATTCCCATGCTGCAGGGGTCCTCAAGACAGCTAATAGTTAACCACGGCTGTGGGTGTACTTCAAGAACCCCCACCCGGCGCCTACAATAAACCCTCCTATACTGGGGGTCCCCATCGGGACACCCACAGTGTCACCATATCACCGCTTGCAGCGGGGTTCCTGATCGGGACTAAATCGGAACCTCCAGGACCCTCATGACACAGACTCTAAGCACTACACTACACTATTAACCCTAACCATACCCCAATAACCCATTAACCTTAACTATACCCTATTGACCCATACTAAACCCTGTTACCCCTAACTATACCCCTTTAACCCATACTAAACCCCATTAACCCTATCTGGACCCAATAACCCTATCTAGGCCTATTTAACCCTGTCTAAGCTGATTTAACCCCATCAAAGCATATTTAACCTCACCTTGTATGGGGATCTATACAGACCCCCATAAGCCTCTATTTAACCCCTTCAGTAACAAAAGGGTCTATAAAGACCCTTATGGGACAATAACAACCCTAACAGTAACCCCATAAGTGCCATGAGGATCCTCCAGGACCCTCATGACACTAAGTACAAAAACTACACTACACTTCCCCCAATAAACCAATAAATCCCATTCTGATTGGCTGATGGACCTGTCAATCATTTGTAAACCAATCAGAAGGCACTATTGCCTTCATCCAGTCAGAATGGGATACACCTTCATCCAATCAGAATGGGATACACCCAATTCTGATTGGCTGAAGGCAATAGTGCCTTCTGATTGGTTTACAAATGACTGACAAGTCCATCCGCCAATCAGAATGGGATTTAGGGGTGTATCCCATTCTGATTGACTAAAATTTGATTGACAGTGTTTTCAGCCAACCAGAAGGGTCATTTTCCATTTTTTTAGCGCTACAAGCCTCCTTTGTGGTGGGGAGCTCCTCCAGGGATGAGCACTGTAACTTTTTAAAACATTTTTAGCGCTTTATTTTTTTTTTAAGGGCACTGCTGAAGAAGACTTCAAGAAGGATGGGGACTTCACGGAAAAGTAAGTGTAATTTTTAGAATGTATTGTTTATATGTTGGCTTTCATTTTGTTACTAATTGTAATGTTTATTTTTATCCTCAGGGGGCCAGACCTGCGGCAATGAAAGATGGGCTCTTATCCTTGGGACGAAGGCCAGAAAACCATTGTTGCATTTGGGCAAGGTAAGTGCCTTATTTACCCTATTGTAGGTTTAGTGAGGGGGGTGGTTTAGAGGGATTTTTATTGTATGTATTTAGGGGTTAAATGTATGTAGATAGGGGTATTAATGTATGTAGTTAAGGTATATGTAGTTAAGGCATTAATGTATAAAATGTATGTTTTATTGCATGTGATGTATGCCTCTTATTTTCAGTAAAGTAGTTTTTTTATTTTCAGTAAAGTCATTTTTGTTACTTTATGTAATTGATTTTTTTTTTTTTTTGGATAATGTTCTCTTTTTATTTTTGATAATGTTATTTTTAAATTTTCTTTAGTGGTGCTTTTTTATTTTTGTAATGTAGTTTTTTTTTAGTTTTTGTAATTGGGGCTTTGTTATTTTGTGTATTCTAGGTTTTATAATGTTTTGTAAAGTGGGGTGTGTGGGGGTTTAATAGGGTCTTAGGTAGGTGGTGTAGGTGTTTATAGGTCAGGGTAGAGGGGGGTCATTAGGATACAGAGGAGGATGGTTCATTAGTTAGAGGTGGCTTGGTTTAGATTTATTGGTTTATTGGGGGGATAGTGTAGTGTAGTGAAGTGTTTGTACATTTAATCTCATGAGGGTCTGTATAGACCCCCATGAAAGATGGGGTTAATCTGAAGTGCCTGAGGAAGTTACTTATAGTACCCCCGCAGCAGGGGTTAATATTTTAGTGCTGGTGGGGGGTACTTGAAGTACCCCCCGCGGCCGGGATTGCACAATAGGCCCTTTAAGGAGATTTGAATTTTTAAATGCAGCAGGGGCCTCGATAAGGCCCCGATCAGGACCCACACTGCACGGGTTAACATGGAGATTCTGCGGGGATCCCGATGGGGACCCACAGCAAAGGAGGATACATTTTAGGGGCTTGTGCGTGCAGGACTTGTGTTTTTAACTGCTGCGGAGGTCCTGATCGGAAACACCGCAGAAAGGGCTGATGTGGGGAGCCTGCTTGTTTTGCCATTGGCTATTGCTAACATTGCTACGTAATTGCTTAATTGATATTAGCACTGCTGCACACCCAACGTGCGACAGTATGCATTGCGTTTTTGTGTCTCTCGCTCATATCATGAAGCCCCTTCCAATTTAATAGCAACTTAAGTAGGGCAAATCTTGAGTTACTGGGCTAAAATTTAATGAGGCTGTTGGTCTCTATTTTTGCTGATGACACTAAGTTGTCCAAGGTAATTTCACAATTTCTGCCAGGGTATGCAAACTTTTGAGCATAACTGTATACTGTATATCTGTGTATATTTGCAAGTGTAAATGTAGTCACTTCAAACTACCAAGATTTAAAAATGATTCAGCAGAAATCTAAGACATGCAAATCAGAAAACAGTGTTTATTTATTCTTTGATTTTTACACTGCTACCCAGTTCACACAAAAATTTGCATATCCAAACAAGTAAATAAAAATAAACATCCTAGACCTAACTATAGACCATATTCTATTGCCCAATTCAGACATTTATACACACTAAAAACTTCTCTTAATATTGCCACATATTTTATTAGCTACTCGCAAACCGATTACGAGTTACCCACCCACAATAAATACAGGCCAGCCAGAGATGCAAATTTGATCTTAGAACTCGATTGGTTATAGCACAGTTGGAATATTATGAGCTCCAGATAATTAAAGTTAAATTAAATTAATATTCTATTAGACCCGTAGCTCTAGCTTGCAAAAAAAGTCCAACCTGCAACTGAAAAAAGTATCACTTTTCTGTCAAAAATGTAACAATCATTCTCTGTCAAAAATATAATACTAAATAGGACTCCTAAGTGCTTTTTCAAACACTTATTAAATCTATAACAGCAATTAACCACACATTACTGTACTTTAAAAGCATGGAAATGCTTTTAAAATTAATTGCACAACCGTCTCAAACCCACAAATGTGTATTTATTTCAGAGTAATTTCCATACCCTGGGACTCAAGAGGGTAACACATATCATGAAACCCACATGGACTAAAACAGATGATCTAATGCATATTATTGATTGCAAGAGTGCTTGATTCCGAGCTCGATCAGCAAATATTTCTGGTGGTCAAGTGATTAGGACTCCATCGCTGTCGACCTGGGTTCAATTGCAAGTCAGGGAACCAAGAGGTCACACCACCCTGAAGCTGAGCAGGGGTGGGCCTGGTACTGGGATGGGAGACCATCTAGGATTACCAAGCGCTGCATGCTGTTGCCTACTCGAGAAGTAACTAACACCCCAATCCAGTATCTCTGTCATGAATAACAAGTGGATCAGTATGACCATGGACATAAAAATGTTCTGGTGTGCTATGGTCCATTAGGTTACGGCGATTTGGAAAAGACTAAACAACGGGGAAAAAAAATACTAAGAAGTAAATTACAGGCTTGCTTAAATATTGTCAGATCATATGATCACGCCGCTTGAAATCCTACTTTAAAAGGCAGGGTTTATGAGTTTTGGCTTCAGGAGGTAAATTGCGAGCTTGAGTCAATAGAATACATACAAAACATTTAGAGAAAAAAACACTTGCAGACAAATTTACAAGTTTTAGGAATTTGCCAGATTCTAATAGAATATGGCCATATGCCAGGTGCAGTACTTTGAAGGGTATTCATGCCAACAAAAGTATATACATCTCATCACCCAAGCAAGGTACTTAGCATAACTTATACACCACACATCATCTGTATATTTGGTGCATTATCAAAAGCTATAGACTGAACACATTTAAACTCATTCCCCAAACTAGTAAAGAAAACCCACGGCTGCATGGAGTTAAAGAAAGTGGGTGTTTGACAGGACTTGGAAGTAGGAGGCATAATTAATTTTATTTGATTTTAAGGGGTGCGGTTATTGGTAGGCTATTATATGATCATATATTCATTATATATATCCCTTCTCCTTCCCTTCCCCTTTTCATTTGGTCTGGATATCAGAACCAGCATTCCTCTCTGCTTATAGCATCAGATTTTCTGGACTAATCCTATATCCTTACCAATACTCACCTGGTACTTACCTGGTGCAGTATGGCTTCCCCTATTGAAGATGGGCTAATTGCCCAGCTTAGGCATGAAATATCAGTTAGGGGGTCTAATTGGCTGCCATATATCTTGCCCTCAATTACCTGTCAATATTTGCCCACACCATATGATCAGGCTGACCCTGAGGGGCCCTTAACTAGTGCCCTTGGATTTGTCACTCATCAAGGGTGCATTATTGCGACTCCCAGGTGTCCTTCAAGGCTATCAAGGCCTCCAAAAAGAAAAAGGCCTTCATCCCTGGTGTCTAGTAGACCCAAAATCCCTCCTAAATGGTGCACCCATGGTTCCATGGTGTCTAGTAGGCCCAATTCCCCACCACTCCTTCCCGATTGAGGCCTATGCAACGTTGGTGTGTGATGATGGCATCATTCAACCGGCATTGCATTCCAATGTCTTTGCGGGAACAAGGAGAAGTAAGGAGCAGTTACTGCTCAGTCTGAGGTCTTTGAAGGTCACTGGTCTGGATCTGAAATCTGATATAGTTTTGAAATAGATGAGCTGGGGACCTGGGCTGTGAAATTCAAGATGGCGCTCAGGCCTTCAAGTAGGGGTGTGGGAGGGAGGGTGCCCATGGGAGGGGAAAAAAGAGGGGAGGTCTGGCAAAAATAAGAGCTTCAATGGGGATAGTGATGGTCAGCATTAAGAAGGGGTAGACTAGGAGAGATAGGACAATAGGTAGGGGGAGGGTCACCTGTGTCTGGGATAAAGACACTGGGGAGGAGGATGGGTCTGGGGATGAGGTGGCGCAAGGGGAAGGACATGAACTCCTGGAAGAAGGGAGGGGTGAGTAAGGGGCAGATGGCAGATCTGATACTGCAGCAGGATTTTTCTCACACTCTATTAGACAGGGCTGTCACACAGAAGCAGTTTCCGGTGGGCCTGTCTCAGACTGGCGGGCCTGTCACACAGAGAAAACTACAGCTTGACATGTCTCATATTCATTCACATAGAACAGACACACATAAGCTACTGCTACTAATTCTCTAATTAAAAATGTTCACTTTGATTTGCGGAATGATAATTATTCAAATGCTTAATTGAGTAATTCTGGTGCACATAAGCTTGATTGTCATGGCAAACAATTTCAGGAAAAGAGGGTATGACCTTCTGAAGGCACTAAGAGACAGAGATGGAAAACTCAGGAAACTGGGAAAGAGGGAGGTGTGCTAATGTTGGATTAAGGAGTTCTCTTTCTTTTGACAGGAATGAAGCCAGAGCAGGAGGTGTCCTACCAAACCCTTTTGCTTTGCTTCAGTCTGCTTCATCTAGTGAGCTCCAAAAGTCTAATTTATTAATTGTGGCAGAGACAGTGAAAACCAGGCCATCGCTATGCCATTTAGCCCCTATTGGCATACACATTCCTCTTGAAGTAAAAGAGAAAATATGGAAAATATATTTTTAGATATACAGTATTTATTGAGATTGTACCCCCCCCCCCCTCCACTGGACAACTATTTTGTGGAAAATTAGAGAAAAAATGAAACCAAAAAAGAAGAAAAAGAAAAGCAAAAAGCGATACAGAGGCCTTCCTAAAACTTTCTCTAACTGGCTTCAAGCATATGGGATTATGGCCAGCATTTTTGTCAAAAAGTATCCAAATAATTGCTCAGCTCTCTTTTGCTATCTAGGTGAATTTGAAAGTATACACAGGATTTATGGGGGTATGGCATGGGGGTCTTATGATGAGCACTTTCTAAAAATGAGATGGCATGAAAGGGACATGGGCACATGGATGATAAGCACTCCAGCAAAAGTGGCTGGCTCTGAATGTGGTCACCCCCATCATTTGTTCAGATGTTTTAAAAAGATCAGGGAGTCCGCTACTAAGAGCAATGACTCCAGCTGATGTGGTTCAGGAAAAGTTACAGAAAGAATTGTATTAGGTAGAATGTTTTGGCCCAAGCGTGTATCCTCCTTTATAGGGCTCACACATTTCCCCATTAGGTGTGGTTCCCAATAAGGTACAGGGAAAATTTAGGTTGATTCATCACTTATCATATCCAAAGGGTTCATTGGTCAATGATTGCATTGAAAAACAATTATCCTTAGTTAGATATGCATCTTTTGATCAACCAATCAACTTGGTGCAAAAGGCTGGCCATGGAACCTTCATGGCTAAGAATGACATTAATGGCTAAAAGGCTGGCTGTGGGGTCTTTATGGCTAAGTATGACATTGAGGTGATATTGAGTTTATTTGCATATCCAAACTAAAAATTAGTAAAAATAAACATCCTATTCTATTGCCCAATTCATAAATGTATACACACTTAAAACTGCTACCTGCTCATCCAAAATATCATCATTTATTAGGCTCTAAATTTCAAGGGCAATACTATGTAGATCTGTGTCTTCCAATGGAATGCTCCATTTCATGTTCGTACTATAAAACCTTCAGGTAATTTTTTCAATGGGTGGTTTCTGGCTCCAAATCTGTGATCCATTATCTGGATAATTTCTTGTTAGTTGGGGAGGGATTTTTTGCAAGCATTTATCAATAGCAACATATGGAATCAAATGCCCTCATCATTTTATTAGAATTACTAAGTCCCTGGAGGAAGACCTGAGAGTTTGGTTGATTTGTCTGCAACATTTCAATAGAAAATAATTCTTCATGGCAACACGTGTTTGCAATCAGGACATTGATCTCTACACTGACTCTGCAGGTACTGTAGGATTTGGTGCATATTTGAAAAGCAAATGGTGTGTGGTCTTGCGGCTGACACACTGGATGCATTCGGCATTGGTGAAGAATAAAGAGTTTTTTCCAATCATAGTGCCTATTTGCATATGGGGAGATCAGCTGTACGGTCAATATGTGGTTCTTCCCACAGATAACATGGGTGTTGTAATGACAATTAACAACCTCAGATCATTGGCATTACTGGTCCTGGATCCAAACATGGGTTTGCGGACGCACTTTCACGTCGCCAATGGTGTTGATTTCATGAGCTAGCTCACGAGGCTTCTGTGTCTCCTACATTTTGTTAAATCATCTGTGGAGTTTGGGAGATGACTTCATAACGTCATCATAAGAGCCCATTAGCCCTTCTAGCAAGATCTTGTAGTTTGCAGGATTTTTCCCATTATTATTACTGGGGTTTTGCTACATAACACGGTTTCTTGCGGTTTTTGAGGTATCCCCATTATCTTAGCGTTTTTAGGGGGATTATCCCCAGTATTATTACTGGGGCATTGCTGTATAACATGGTATTATGCTGTTTTGGAGTTATCCCCATTATCTTGTTTTTTTTTTCTTCTACTGTTTTGAATTTACATAGTTACACAGTTACATAGTAGTTAAGGTTGAAAAAAGACTTTCAGTCCATCAAGTTCAACCTTTTAAGTTCTTCTCTGATCTGCAATAGGCAGATTAAATATGAATTAATTAGTTTTTAATTAATAATTATTAATCAATTATTTATTTATTTGTTTGTTTATTTTTTAATTGATAATTAATCCAGAGGAAGGCAAACAGAAAAAAAAACCAAGTGAGACTTAGCCAATCGTCTCAAAGGGAAAAAAAAAATTAATTCCTTCCTGACCCCAGATACTGGCGATCTGATTTCTCCCGGATCAATACTCTTTCTCAAATTATCCAGGATAACCCTGAATTCCCTTTTTAATTAGAAATAAATCCAGTCCTCTTTTAAAGTTATCTGTTGAATACGCTGTCACCACCTCCTCTGGTAAAGAATTCCACAGATTAACCACCCTTACTGTGAGGAACCCTTTTCTTTTTTTAAGGTGGAATCTTTTTACTTCTAACCTCAAGGGATGTTCTCTTGTCGGATGAAAACCTCTTGGCACAGAAAGCTCCATTGACAAATCTTTATACTGACCCTGGATGTATTTATATAAGTTAATTATTTCTCCTCTTAGATACCTTTTTTCTAGAGAAAATAAGTGTATTTGGTTAGTCTTTCTTCATAACTTAGCCCCTCCATACCCCTTATTAGTTTTGTTGCCCTCCTCTGTACCTTTTCAAGCTCTAAAATTTCCTTTTTATGAATTGGTGCCCAAAATTGTACTCCATATTTCAAATGAGGGCGTACTAGAGATTTGTATAGTGGCATAATTATATTTGCTTCCTTTGCTTCTATACCCTTCTTAATACATGCTAATATTTTATTTGCGTTTGCAGCTGTTGCTTGGCTTTGAGCACTATTGCATAGGGGGTTGTCCACAAGTACTCTCAGATCCCTTTCAATATCTGATACCCCTAGATTTGCTCCATTAAGATTATACATTGCATGACAATTTTCCTTCCCAGATGCATAACTTTACATTTATTCATCTTAAATCTCATATGCCATTTAGATGCACATTCCTCAATTTTATGTAAATCCCTTTGGAGGTAAAGCACGCCATTATCTGTTTTAATTACCTTGAACAACTTTGTGTCATCCGCGAAAATGGAGACACTACTTTCCAGTCCCACTTCTAAGTCATTAATAAATATGTTAAAAAGGAGAGGACCTAATACTGAACCCTGAGGAACCCCACTTACCACATTAGTCCAAGTATGTTCCATTTACAACAACCCTTTGCTTCCTGTCTTTTAGCCAGCTCTCAATCCATGAGCAGATATTTACTGCCATTCCTGTATCTCTTAGTTTGCACAATAGTCTCCCATGTGGCACTGTATCAAAGGCCTTTGAAAAATCCAAAAAGACTACATCCACTGAGTTGCCTTGATCCAGGTTCCTACTAACGTCCTCTTAGAAATTAATTAGATTTGTTTGACATGACCTATCCCTCATAAATCACTGTTGACTCCTACTTATAATCCTGTTCAAATAGATATATTCTTGTATATTATCCCTTAATAACCCTTCTAAAAGCTTCCCAACTACAGATGTGAGGCTTACAGGTCTATTATTTCCTGGATTTGCTCTTCCTCCTTTCTTAAATATAGGTATTGCATCTGCTTTTCTCCAGTCATCTGACAGCGGTGAGAAAGTCTTAAAAAATTAGATTAAATGGTTTGGCTGTTACAGAGCCCTGCTCCCTCAGTACCTTTGGATGTATTCCATCAGGAGCCAGGACTTTATTAACATTTATTTTTTCCAACCTGTTTTGGATTTCTTCCTGCGTTAACCAATTATTTAGTGAAGGCAGTGTAGCCCCATTTTCTTGTAGTGTCCCAACCGCTTCGTTGTGTATACCGAAGAAAATAAAAATCTGCCTTTTCCTGGTCAATATTTATCAGTTGGCCTGTTTCACATTGCAATGTACCTGTAGATTCCATCCTGGCCATTTATATATTTAAAAATTTTTTTTAGGGTTACTCTTACTCTCCTTTGCAACTAACTTTTCATTTTCTATTTTAGCCAGTCTGATAGCTCTTTTGCAAGCCTTGTTGATTTCCTTGTACTCACATAAAGCTGCCTATGTTCCCTCTTTCTTATATCATTTAAATGCCTGCTTTTTTCCTCTTATCATGATCTTTAAATCATTGTTAAGCAACATGGGATGTGGTTTACTCCTATTCCTTTTATTTTCACACAGTATATGCTGATGTGTATGTCTATTTAGTAATGATTTGAATGTTGTCCATTTATTTTCAGTATTTTTACTGGTAAGTTCTTTAATAATGTTGAATGTTTGTGGGTAGAGTTAAATAGCGGAGAAGCAAATTCTAAAATAATCTTGGTAGGAGTATGCTATAAACCCCCAAAGTGAGTAACTGCAATTATTTTTATAGATTGGAAATGCAGCTAAGCATTGGCAAGTTTTAATAATGAGAGTTTTTAACTAACTTGAAATAAACTGGATGAATGAGACCAGCAGTTCAGCTAAGGGGAGCATGTTCTTGAGCTCTAAATTATTTTCTTGAGATCTAAATGATTTTCAAACTGACAATATTTTTAGAAGACCTAAAAAATACAGAGACTCCAAACAAAAAAATGAAGAATCACATACATCAGAATCTGAGTGGTCAGATATAGATACCAGACCCATGGAAACATTGACAATGGAGACTAGGTCTAATATGAATTTTTTAGATGGAAAGCAAAGACTAGGAGGGGTAAGAAAAGCCCCAAATATATTCAAACCACACAAGAGACCAAAAAAGAACTAGATTCTCTACAGGTGTTCAATCTTTCACAACTTCAGCTTTCAGTTCATAATATATCTGTATTACAAAAAGGATTGAACTTCTCTCCCACAGATGACTTTAATCTATTTGAGTGGGTTAAAGATGTACATTTATTTGCCAGGAAACTTGCTTTTTTTAAAAAAACATTTCTCCAAAAAAGGTACGAATATGCACCTAAGTAGTGATGATCAGAAAACTTTGAAAACATTAGAATGTCTATTAGCTGAAAATGAAGAAGTAGAGCTCAAAGGACCCTTTTCCCAACTCAAAATTAAGAGTAAATTCACTCCGCCATTGCACATAAGTCCAAATATTGAACTTGTTGTTAAAAATATGGAAAAGGATCTGGAACAACTAGCTCTAACTAAGACTAGATCTTCAAATCTTACCAAACAAGAAACACAAGCCCCACAAGAATTAAAGGTTAATAAAGACATCATCATAAAAAATGCTGATAAAGGGGGCAATGTTGTTATCTTGGATAAAAGAGATTATATTGAAGAATGTCTTAGACTGCTTAATGATAAAAATTGCTAAAGGCAATTAAACTGTGACCCCACAGTAAGATTCTTAGAAGAACTCTCAGAGATACTGCACAAAGGCCTAGAAAATAAGACTAACAGCAAACAGGAATTTGAATTTATGTGGCAACTTTTTACACCATACCTAAAATTCACGAAAATCCCCAGAAACCTCCTGGAAGACCGATAGTATCGGGTATTGGTAAGCTAACTGAAAATTCTAGTAAATATTTAGACCAAATTCTAAGAGAATTTGTATTTAGCCTCTCATCTTATGTTAAAGACTCTAAGGAGGTACTGACAAAATTGGATGGCATACAATCTAAGGAACACACCATATTGGTGTCACTAGATGTGGAAGCTCTATACACTAGCATACATCATGCCAAAGGCATAGCTGCAGTAAAGTACTTTCTTAATAAACAAGGCAACCAATATGATATACTGTACATAATGAATTTCTCTTAGCATTACTAGAATTTGTTTTAAACCATAACTACTTCATCTTTATGGATACATTTTATAAACAAATTCGGGGAACAGCGATGTGCACAGCGTGTGCCCCCACCTACACTAATTTATTTGGTGGGAAGAGCTAAGGGTCTTTTATTAAAAGCCTTAACACCAATAATTTAGCACTTTTTCTAACATTAGAATCTAGCCATGAGTCTATTACATTTTTAGACTTACAAATATACAAAACACAAGATGGTATTGTGCGTACAAAGACCTACAGGAAACCTACGGCTACTAATAGCTTGCTCCATGCAAAAAGCAGTCACCCAAAGGCCCTAATTGAAGGTATACCTATTGGCCAATATTTAAGAATAAAAATAAATTGTTCCAATGACTTAGACTTTGAGAAAGAATCCCAGGATTTACAATCTCGCTTCTTGGAGAGAGGCTATTCAAAAAATACCCTAAAAAAGGCCTACCAAAGAGCTAAAAGCACTAAGAGAGAAGATCTGCTAAAAGATAAAAAAAGAGAATCAGACAACTCTGTTAGATGCATTGGCACGTTTAACAATAAATGGCATGAGGTTAAAAAAATCTTTGACAAACATTGGGGTATTTTATTGGATGATAAAGATCTTAAACCATTTTTACCCACCAATGCAGCCATTACTAGTAGAAGATCTAGAAATTTAAGAGACTATCTGTCAAAACGTCATATGGATACAGAAAAGAGCCAATCATGGCTACAAAAAACGAAAGGCTGCTTCCATTCATGCAAAGCATGTCAATATGTAAAACCTACAAAGACTTTTCTCTCAGAAAAACAAACATATAAAATAAAGCACCTTGTTACATGTAAAACAGAGGGTGTTATTTATTTGATTACATGTTTGTGTGGAGCAAGATACGTAGGAAAAACCTGTAGGTAATTTTAAAAGACGAATTCTTGAGCACATTTATAGTGTCAAGAAAGAATATGATACCCCAATAGCCATGCATGTTAACAACAAACATAAAGGCGATACTAAAGTTCTGACATTTACTGCTATAGATCATGTTGAAAAAACAATAAGGAGAGGTGATATAGGCACTGAGTTACTAAAGAAAGAAGCTAAGTGGATTTATCTACTGGGCACTAAAAAACCAAAGGGCCTAAATGAAGGCTTCACCTTTACTCTTTATAACTGAAAAATACTCTATTATCCATTATCCAAGATTATGTCATTTTCAACCTTTTTTGCTACAGCACTTTTATATTGAGGCCTTATTATTTAGGCCTTATACTAAGCAGGTCAAGCATTATGGGATACACTAATAATACCTGAATAAATGCTCATAACATAGTAAAGTGGAAGTCAAGGATTTATGCTATATATAATTGTTGGTAATAGATGGGCTTTATATATCTATTATACTTATCATATGGAATGAAAGAGCCATGCATAGTCTTCATGATATTCATTCTCAATATAAATTGCTCATATGCAATATTTAATATATTTTTTAGCATTGTTTAATAATGGAGGCATTTAGAAGTCTAATACTGCATTGTTTTTTTTTATATATGAAGTATAAATACAAAGTGCACAATGTTTCATTGTAATATTCCTCTATTACCAATATTTAGTATCAATGGACTCAACAATTTAATAAAATATATATATTTTCGATTTTGCTATATTTCATGATTTCACACATCTTAGACTTGACTTCTATATGAAGAGATGACTATTTAGTTTTTAAATTGTGAGATAATAATTTATAGAAATGTTGGATCACAATTATGTTTTAATTCCGTTTTTCTTATTGCTATGACTACGCCTGCCTTTAAAAAGGCCTGATGGGAAGGCAGGCGTAACCCTTGATGAAATTCAAGAAACGTGCGTCGGGTGCACTTAGGAGCGCCGTCGCAAGTCTATGACGTCAGCATTTTGCGTCTAGACCGCTGCGTGACTAGCAGAGAGTCAGCGTTTCCAGTTTCAGGCCCATAGCTTAAAGTCCCTTCCCTGCTTACTATATTTACGCTATTTTAGTCAGTTTAGTAGCTTTAGGGAGGCATATGCAATAGATTAAAACAAGATCCTGATTGCAACGCTCGAATTTGGGAATTTGGGATATTTGGGATATTTGGAATATCATTTAACTAGAGACAAAGCAACATGGGGGCATTTTTTTTTTCCAATAGTTATTACTCTAGTTCATAATCCCATGCCATAACCATTCCCATAAGAATATTGGTTTCTGTTTATGATCAGCATTTAGCTGCTAAATAGATTTTTTTGCACCTTATAGGTTACCATATAAATTATTTATTTACTTGGTTTTCACTCACATATAGTTATATATTTTACTATATGTGTCATAGCACTTGGCACTTTATTATTATATAGCATTTTACTCTATCTCACTTTATCTGTGACTACATCAGCAAGCAGCACTTTATATGGTCTACCTCATAGTGGAATTATCCACAATTGTGGGATTTAATCACAGAAAACCTTATATATTTGTAATCTCTCTGCTACCTACGTTTATATATTTTATGTGGATTTTAACTATTATTAAAAAGTTAAGTTTTATTATTTAGTTTATTCTCTTCTTCTGAAATTAGGATTTTCAGGTGTGCCCTACAAAAGGATCTTTCCTTTCTCTTTGTACCATAAACCATTTTATATAAGAACTGAAATGAAGTTACCTTGGATTTAGTCATCACAAATAATATTGATATAGTATCAAATGCTGAAATAGGGCAACCTTTGGGAAACAGTGATCACAACATAGTCTCATTTGAGATTGAATAAAAAATAAAATAAAAACTGTAAGGGGCCAACAAAAACGCTAAATTTTAAAAGGACAGATTTTAATGGTCTAAGGGCAACAATACAACATACTGTATAGACTGGCACAGAGAACTAACAGGTAAACATACTGAAAATTAAAGGGACATTAAATTCCTTACTAAATAAACATACTTATCACCATATACCATGTGGAAATAAATGTAGAAGGAGTTAATCACAACACATGTGGCCTAACAATGACTTGATGAAGATGAGGAGTAAAAAACAGGCATTTAAATTATACAAAAAAAAGGAGACAGAGGTTGCTTTATGTAAGTACAAGGAAGTCAACAAGGCTTGCAGAAGAGCTATTAGGCTGGCTAAAATAGAAAATGAAAAGTTAGTTGCAAAGGAGAGTAAGACTAACCCTAAAATATTTTTTAAATATGGGAAGAAGGCCAGGAAGCTATAGTAACATTACAATGTCAGTAATAAATTAGTGACCAGGAAAAGGTAGATGAGCTAAATGGGTTATTTTCTTCAGTATACACATGGGAGGTACCAGTGGTTGGGACACTGCAACAAAATGGGGCTATACTACCTTCACCAAATAATTGGTTAACACAGTAAGAAATCCAAAAGAGCTTGGAAACATAAATGTTAAAAAACGCCACAGGTCCTGATGTAATACATCCAAGGGTACTGAGGGAACTGGGCTCTGTAATAGCCAAACTGTTATAACTAATTTTCAAGATGCACTCAACACAGGTTCTCTACCAGATGACTAGCGAAAAGTAGAGATGATACATATATTTAAGAATGAATGCAAGAACAAATCCAGTAAATTAAATACCTGTAAGCCTTACTTCTGTAGTGCGACATCTTTTAGAAGGGTTAATAAGGGATACCATACCAAAATATATCTATTTAGATTGTAAGTATCGAGTTTCTAATCTTGTAGGGTGCTTTGCGAAAAAGCATTTTCTGCAAAGATTGCAAGCTCAAAACAGGGCCCTCCATCTTCTACACGTTGGTTAATATTGTATTTCTTCTTGTTCTTATCCCCTGTACAGTGATGCGGAATATGTTGGCATGTTACAAATAAAAGATAATACAGTAAGAAGATAATAATATTTAAACAAGATCATAAGTAGGAGTCAACACGGATTTATGAGGGATAGGTCATGTCAGACCAATCTAATTAGTTTCTATGAGGAGGTAAGTAGGAACCTGGATCGGGGCAACTCAGTGGATGTAGTCTTTTTGGATTTTGCAAAGGCTTTTGATACAGTGTCACATGGGAGACTATTGAGCAAACTATGGGATACCGGAATTGCAGTAAATATCTGCTCATGGATTGAGAACTGTCTAAGAAACAGGAAGCAAAGGGTTGTGGTAAATGGAACATACTCAGATTGGACTAATGTGGTAAGTGGGGTTCCTCAGGGTTCAGTATTAGGTCCTCTCTTTTTTAACATATTTATTTACAGTATGACGAAGAAGTAGGACTCGAAAGTTGTTTCTCCATTTTTGCTGATGACACTAAGTTGTGCAAGGTAATTAACTCAGATAATGATGTACTTTCCCTCTGAAGTGATTTACATAAATTAGTTAAATGGGCGGCTAAATGGCAGATGAGATTTAATACAAATAAATGTAAAGTTATGCATTTGGGAAGGAAAAATAGCCATGCAATTTATATTCTTAATGGAGCAAATCTAGGGGTATTTGATATTGAAAGCAATTTGGGAGTACTTGTGGACAACCACTTAGGTAACAGTGCTCAATGCCAAGCCGCAGCTGCAAAGGCAAGTGAAATATTAGCATGCATCAAGAAGGTTATAGAAGAAAGAGAAGCAGATATAATTCTGTTAGTGTACAAATCCATAGTATGCCCTCATTTGGAATTTGGAGTACAGTTTTAGGCACCATTTTAAAAAAAGATCTGCAAAAAATACAGAAAATGGCAACAAAAGTAATAAGAAGAATTGAGGGGCTAAGTTATGAAGAAAGACTAACAAAATTAAACATATTTTCTCTAAAAAAAGGCATCAACAAGGGGATATGATTACCTTATTTAAATACATCCAGGGTCAATATTGTGCCAAGAGGTTTTCAACTGAGAAGAGTACATCCCTTGAGGTTAGAGAAAAAAGATTTCACCTTAAAGAAAGAAAAGGGTTCTTCACAGTTAGGGTAGTTAAACTGTGGAATCCTCTACCAAAGGAAGTGGTAACAGCAAATTTGATAGATAACTTTAAAAAGGAGTTAGATATATTTTTGAATAAAGAGAGCATTCAAGGTTATCCTATATAAGTAGCGAAAGAATATTGATCCAGGGAGAAATTCAGTTGCCAGTATCTGGGGTCAGGAAGGAATTTAGCTTTTTTTCCCCCTTGTGAGACAATTGGCAACGTTTCAATGTTTTTTTTTTCTGTTTGCCTTCCTCTGGATCAATTAACAATTATTAACAAATAATCCACATATTAAAAGGATTAAAAGAGATCTTAAACGGTTGATCTTGATAGACTAAAAGTGGTGCATTTACTGGGGGCCCACTGGGTTAAAGTGGTTTGTTCCAGAGTGATGTGTTTTATTTGGGGGCAGGCACCCTGGGTTAGTGTGGTGCGCCTGTGGCATGGGTGCTTGTGCTATGTGGATGGGCAAGCACTGCATGTTTATTTGCTATGTTATATATTTGTATTAATAAATGAGCTGTGGCCTTTTATTATATATGAGTATATTTTTTTTATGCTGTGGTCTGTTAATGGGGTTTATACGTATTGACAATGCACCATTCAAGAAAACCCACATCTGCCCAGAGTTAAACAAAGTGGGTGTTTGACCGGGCTTGGAAGTAGGAGGCATAATTAATTTTATTTGATTTTAAAGGGTTTGGTTATTGGTAAGGTATTATGTAATCATATATTCCTTTTATATATATATATATATATATATATATATATATATATATATATATATATATATATACCTTCTCCTTCCCTCCCCCTTTTCATTTGATCTGGATATCCAAACCATTTCTCTCCCTCCCCCCAATATTATTTTATCTTTCTTTCTTTCATTTTTATGTTATTTTGTCACAGCATTGGATGGCGGGGGTGCTTGCCTTCATAGGGTTAGGAGTAGCGCATCTGGGTTAGTACTCCTGGGACACAGGGTTCCCACCTCCCCTTTAATGTTAGTATGTGGATGGGCAAGCACCTGTTGTTTATTTGCTATGTAATACATTTGTATTAATAAAAGAGCTGTGGCCTTTTCTTATACCATATATAAGTGTATTGGTTTTTATTGTGTGGTCTATTATTGGGGTTTATCCGTATTGACAATGCACCGGTCAAGGAAAAACTTACAACTTTTCTAAAATGTAATTCTGCTTTATATTCAGATTTAGAGATGTTTAGCTTTCCCAGAGTTGTTAAAGAAAGTGTTTTTCTTAGCAGCTGAATACACTGAAGGGATTGCAACATTCATAAACATACAGTGTTTCCCAGTGGTGAAGTTATAGCATGTAGGACCTTAGTGCAATAAAAAAGTTTGGGGCCCCCCTCTGGGGGTTGTAGAAAATGTTTTGCGCTGGGTCCTGTCGGAACCAAATAACTCAGTGCTCCTTTGCAAACCCCTTCCTATAGTTGTTCCCTTTCCACAGACCCTTTCCTTTAACAGCAAACCTTCCCAAGACCCTTACTCATTGCTTCTCCACCCCCAAGACCCGTTTCTAATATATATATATATATATATATATATATATATATATATATACAGTATATTCATAAACATCAGCCCCACACAGCTCCCATCCCCACCAGTCCTTGTCAGCAGCCATCCTCTCTCAGCATCCATCCCCGCACAGCACCAAACCTCTCCCAGCACCCACCTCAAATAGCACCCATACCAATCTCCTTTCTTCCACACTCACAGAATCCATCCCACTGTACTTTACTTTGCAGCCCTTGTTAACTTACCTTCTTCCCTGATACACATCACAAGGATGCTAAACTGCTCCCCACTGCCACCTCTTGGAGCTTCAGTACACGTGCTCTTATTTAAATAGGAAAACACCAACTTCAAATTGGGGAGGGATGTGTGCAGCCAGGGAAGCCGGTGTGTGTGTGTGGGTTGGGGGGGGGGGGGGGGGGGGGGGGGGACGTGGTGTTTAGATGGGGCCTCTAGACTACAGAAAAAAATTTAATGCAAAAAAATGTTTTTAAAGTTACAGAGCATTGCCACCCCCAGAGGAGGGCCCAGGTGCACTGCACCACCTGTACCACTGTTAGACCCACACCTTGTGTTACCACCACCATATGCAGAGGGTTGTTTTTTTCAACATCACTCTTAACGTTTGCTGATTACAGCTCTTTTCCAGCAGTGCTTACTATGATTTTTTAATTCATTACTTAATCATTATTTTAATACAAAGCTGAATCACAGCATTAAAATATTACTAGTAAAAGCGTTTTTTTTACCATGTGTGCTTCTAAAATCAATATTTTATCCCCAAGATCCAATTATTTTCAAATACCATAAAACATTTTTGGATGGTGGCCCAGCAATGGGGTTGTCTTGGGTCACCATAAGTCCTTCTAATATTTTCTCTCTGCACTCATTAATCTAATATTTTACTTTATTGCCTTTCAGAAGACTGATGAGGTGTAATTTGTCACCTTCCATGGATACAGCATATGTTTTTAATTAAATAAATGAATATAGCAAATGGAGTAGCGTATAATACAATAATTTAAACTCGATATGCCACTATGACTTTATATATTAGGTTAATCTGTTTTTCCTTAAAATAAATAGGTATTCAGCTAAGAATCAGAATTAAAATGTATTATGTAAAAAAATATTGATTATGACTTCTTGATTCACTTATTATCTTTTATGTGTTTCAATATATGTTTTTAATATAAATAATGCATATATTGTCCAATTGTCTATCCAAAAAGTGAAAGATTGTTTTTGTGAAAACTAAATTTCTACCTGAAGATTTATTTACATTGGCTAAATGTTAAAATCTTTTATTGCAAAATAAAGCTACAATGCTTTTAATATGGAAAATAAAAGCTTCCAAGTAGCTATCCAACAAGTACATGCTTTGGAATGCAATTAAATGGAATGTTTGGGGGAAAGCCATTAAATAAATGTTATAGCTTTTTGCAATATTTCTACTGACATTAAGTGGAAAAGTGAGCATATAAACAATTAAATTGTTACATAACTAACATTAATACATTACTCTTCACCTTTTCAGTTTCAAATACTTAGTTATAGTTTATAAAACTGGAATTATTTATGAACTCTGCAACACATTTAATTAAAGGTCCACTATACTATACAAATAATGTCTGGTAAAATGAAAGCACATGCAAAATGATACCTAATTTATAATGTTGGTAAACTATGTTGTATTGTTTAGCTCATACCTTTTTAGGTTTCTGCCCAACCTGTGGTATCACTTAGCTCTGCCCATGTTGAATAATTAGGTGCAGACTAGCTATAATAGACTTCCTGCTCTGTGTTCTGGTGTTTGATTTCACAAAGGTGTGGATGATGGCCAAATTGATCCCTTGGTGTTGAAGGGGGTTCCCAGGGGCCCAGACACATAGGGTATAGTAGGTTAGTTTTATTTATTTACTTTACTGTGGATATTTTATTAATATGTAGTGCTATTGACAATGCACAGGTATATTATCATGTTACAGAGTGTGATGGTTGCCATGCGTCATTATTGAACTTTTTTGCCAACCATTACAAGATTCCAAACAATATGGTGCCTGCCCCGATGGACAGAGCTGTTAAGTTGCTTATACCTGACCTCTATAACACACATACTCTATTTTCATCAAAAAGTGTGAATAGGTGAATAAGAGATATATACATACTGATACACCGGGCGTTATTATAGCAAAGATTTAGTAAATAGGATGGAGACCTGAGTAGCGCTAGTACACTATGGTAGTTAGCGCCTTATCCCAATTCTTGTGAGTACATTTATTTTAGTTTCTGCAAGCAGAAATTACTATTTGTGCTCTTGAGGGTTTGAAATCTATATTGTTATTAAATATGTGTAATTATAAACCTATTAACAAATTAATTAAAATTAATCTGATGCTCAAACAATGTTATAATCACCCTGTTTGTTATATCAAAATATTTTGTTGGATTGAGAAATTCTGTAAAACAAACTTCAATAGAGGAAAACAGCTAAAAAACTTGTGATAGACTTTGATTGTATCTTTTCTTTATAGTTGGTATGCTTATTTTCACTCTACTCCAAATAAATAAATAATATAATATCTCTGTGAAAGGTTCAATAAAATTCTCTCTTTGATGTCAATATCAATCAGCTATTTACAATTCTATACAACTACCACAAACTAAACACATATATTTGTTTCTTAAAAAGATGGGTGTTGACCATTTAGATCTTTATCAGCAAAGTTCAGATGCTTTGCCAGACAAAACATAATTTCCTCATGTGATACGACTTATCTAAAGCCTAAGTTGCCAATTTTTTATAAAAACAAAAACACTAGGTGGTCCTATTCCAAGTGACTATGACAGGCAGTTGGCAGTTGGATCTTTTTTGTATGAATGCTTAGAAATATGTACTTGACAATCAAACATAATAAATGTGTTCTTCAATTTGCCATTACACTATAAAGTAAATACAAAAATGTCCTGCTCAAGTCATTGCTAATTTATTTGTGAAACAACAAGATAAAGCAAAAATATGAATTTAAGATTCTATATTTTATAGTTATTTTTACTTTTTCATGAATAACATAAAAACTCTTAAACACTTAAAAAATGGATACAAGCCATCCCATGGACTGCAAATAATTAACATTATTTCATCTTAAAAATATTTTCTATATATTTATTTGAAACATGCATTTTTAGCAAGTATACTTGTTATTGAAAAACATTCTAAGGATTTTGCTTGAACATCAAGCTAAAAAGTGCAAACAGTAAAAACAATTGGACTGTCTATCACTTATTTTCTGCAATTAATGGTGAGTAACAGTTAACCAAGAGTTTGTTCTTCATCCTGCTCAAACATTCACATTAATGGGTATAGAGTGTATTTCCCAACTGATCTAGTGTTTGACTGATAAAAAGACAAACTGAACATCATTTATGTATATTACATTTTCTAAGCAACAATTCAATATGCACCCTAAAGCTTAAATAATGGTATCCTATTTCCAATATTGGATGTGAATCCTTCAGGTGTTCTGACTCCAAGCTATATACACAGGGCCCTATTAAATTCTCCCTCGTAGTTCTCTCGGTGCTCGCAAAAGGCAGTTTTCCTGCTGTTTGCGAGAACCGAATCTCTCGCAGCCTGCTTTACGATATGACTGCGAGAAAATGGCCGAGAATAGTCTCCGAGAGAGCTACGTAGCCTTAAATCTATGCACGAGTCTCGCATATCGTAAGAATCCCTACGTGGACAAAAAGTCCACGCAAGGGATCCGAAAGCCTCTACGTGCTGCCTCGGAACAGCCCGAGACAGCAGTGTGAGGCTCCCCCCTGCACCCTATACACATCCCCATGCTGCAGGGGTCTCTATCAGGACCCCTGCAGCACCCCCACATTAACCCCTTGCAGCGGGGGTCCCCGATCTGCATAGATCAGGCCCCCCGCTGCATTTAAAACTTTTAAATTCCCCGCCGCGGCTCCTTAAAGGGACCGCGGCACACTATTACCCAATCCCGGCCGCGGCACTTAAAATTAACCCCCCTCTATGCTGGGGGTCCCCATCGGGACCCCCGAAGTGTCCCCACATAAACCCATTGCAGGGGGGGGCCCCGATCTGCATAGATCAGGCCCCCCGCAGCATTTAAAACTTTAAAATTCCCCGCCGCGGCTCCTTAAAGGGACCGCGGCACACTATTACCCAATCCCGGCCGCGGCACTTAAAATTAACCCCCCTCTATGCTGGGGGTCCCCATCGGGACCCCCGAAGTGTCCCCATATAAACCCCCTGCAGCGGGGGGCCCCGATCGGCACCGATCGTGACCCTGCTGCAATTCAATTTTAAATTTCCCGCCTCGCGGGTCCTCAAAGGACCGTAAAGGTCCTGAAAGGACTCGCACTAAAAATAATAACCCCAGGCAACTATAATTACCCCATTAACTCATGATGGTCAATCCAGACCACCATAAGACCTAAATTACCCCATTAACTCATGATGGTCAATCCAGACCACCATAAGGCCTAAATTAACCCATTAACTCATGATGGTCAATACAGACCACCATAAGGCCTAAATTAACCCATTAACTCATGATGGTCAATACAGACCACCATAAGGCCTAAATTAACCCATTAACTCATGATGGTCAATACAGACCACCATAAGGCCTAAATTAACCCATTAACTCATGATGGTCAATACAGACCACCATAAGGCCTAAATTAACCCATTAACTCATGATGGTCAATACAGACCACCATAAGGCTCTATTTAACCCATTAACTCATGGTGGTCAATACAGACCACCATAAGGCTCTATTTAACCCATTAACTCATGGTGGTCAATACAGACCACCATAAGGCCTAAATTAACCCATTAACTCATGATGGTCAATACAGACCACCATAAGGCCTAAATTAACCCATTAACTCATGATGGTCAATACAGACCACCATAAGGCCTAAATTAACCCATTAACTCATGATGGTCAATACAGACCACCATAAGGCTCTATTTAACCCATTAACTCATGGTGGTCAATACAGACCACCATAAGGCTCTATTTAACCCATTAACTCATGGTGGTCAATACAGACCACCATAAGGCCTAAATTAACCCATTAACTCATGGTGGTCAATACAGACCAGCATAAGGCTCTATTTAACCCCATCAGTCCCATAAGGGTATATTATTACCATTATGGGCCTGTTACAACCCAACATTAACCACATAAGTGCCATGATGGTCCTCAAGGACCATCATGACACTAACTACAAACACTACACTATAACCCCCAATAAACCATTTAATCTAAACTAACCCCCCTCTACACTAATCTATTAACACTTACACTACCTACCTACACTACCTACCCCCTAATAAACCTCCCCAACACTCTAATTACAAAAAACAAAAAACCTACAGCACAGAAAACAAAAAACCTACAGTACAAAAAACAAAAAAACCTACAGTACAGAAAAAAAAAAACAATTACAACCCCACCCCCCACTACAGAAAACAAAAAAATACATTACAACCCCACCCCCCACTACAGAAAATAAAAAAATTACACACCTGAAAAGGAAAGACAGATAAACACAATACAATACATACATATAATACATTACAACATAACAAAGTCAGAGGTGCTCATCAGAGAACGAACTAACCTTAATAGGTTAGTTCTATAGCCATGATAAGCTACTCTGAGAGCAACCTCTTTTAGCTCACTTGTGCCCTTCACAGGGAGAAATATCCTGTAGTATATCAGTCTGGTCCAACTCAAAAGAGTGAACCAGCCCCGAAATACCAGGCAATTCTACCCTGAACAGGAGAAACAGCAAACCCCAGACGCGTTTCGGCCTTTATGGGCCTCGTCAGTGAGGTGCAGCTGAACTCCCTAAGGCACAGTGAGCAAGGGGTCCACGTCTGGAGTCCCCTATTACCTTTAGGGAGACTAAACCCTAAAGGTAATTTGCATATACAACATAACAAAGTCAGAGGTGCTCATCAGAGAACGAACTAACCTTAATAGGTTAGTTCTATAGCCATGATAAGCTACTCTGAGAGCAACCTCTTTTAGCTCACTTGTGCCCTTCACAGGGAGAAATATCCTGTAGTATATCAGTCTGGTCCAACTCAAAAGAGTGAACCAGCCCCGAAATACCAGGCAATTCTACCCTGAACAGGAGAAACAGCAAACCCCAGACGCGTTTCGGCCTTTATGGGCCTCGTCAGTGAGGTGCAGCTGAACTCCCTAAGGCACAGTGAGCAAGGGGTCCACGTCTGGAGTCCCCTATTAACTTTAGGGAGACTAAACCCTAAAGGTAATTTGCATATACAACATAACAAAGTCAGAGGTGCTCATCAGAGAAGAAGTCTCCCTAAAGGTAATAGGGGACTCCAGACGTGGACCCCTTGCTCACTGTGCCTTAGGGAGTTCAGCTGCACCTCACTGACGAGGCCCATAAAGGCCGAAACGCGTCTGGGGTTTGCTGTTTCTCCTGTTCAGGGTAGAATTGCCTGGTATTTCGGGGCTGGGTCACTCTTTTGAGTGGGACCAGACTGATATACTACAGGAGATTTCTCCCTGTGAAGGGCACAAGTGAGCTAAAAGAGGTTGCTCTCAGAGTAGCTTATCATGGCTATAGAACTAACCTATTAAGGTTGGTTCGTTCTCTGATGAGCACCTCTGACTTTGTTGTCTTGTATATGCAAATTACCTTTAGGGTTTAGTCTCCCTAAAGGTAATAGGGGACTCCAGACGTGGACCCCTTGCTCACTGTGCCTTAGGGAGTTCAGCTGCACCTCACTGACGAGGCCCATAAAGGCCGAAACGCGTCTGGGGTTTGCTGTTTCTCCTGTTCAGGGTAGAATTGCCTGGTATTTCGGGGCTGGGTCACTCTTTTGAGTGGGACCAGACTGATATACTACAGGAGATTTCTCCCTGTGAAGGGCACAAGTGAGCTAAAAGAGGTTGCTCTCAGAGTAGCTTATCATGGCTATAGAACTAACCTATTAAGGTTGGTTCGTTCTCTGATGAGCACCTCTGACTTTGTTGTCTTGTATATGCAAATTACCTTTAGGGTTTAGTCTCCCTAAAGGTAATAGGGGACTCCAGACGTGGACCCCTTGCTCACTGTGCCTTAGGGAGTTCAGCTGCACCTCACTGACGAGGCCCATAAAGGCCGAAACGCGTCTGGGGTTTGCTGTTTCTCCTGTTCAGGGTAGAATTGCCTGGTATTTCGGGGCTGGGTCACTCTTTTGAGTGGGACCAGACTGATATACTACAGGAGATTTCTCCCTGTGAAGGGCACAAGTGAGCTAAAAGAGGTTGCTCTCAGAGTAGCTTATCATGGCTATAGAACTAACCTATTAAGGTTGGTTCGTTCTCTGATGAGCACCTCTGACTTTGTTGTCTCATATAATACATTAAATACATTACATACAATACATGACATTACATATAATATATTACATATAATATATTACATATAATATATTACATATAATACATTACATACATTACATACAATACATGACATTACATATAATATATTACATATAATATATTACATATAATACATTACATACATTACATACAATACATGACATTACATATAATATATTAAATATAATATATTACATATAATATATTACATATAATATATTACATATAGTCCTAATCAAATACCCCCTATCTATCTAACATACAATCTATTTAATTTAAAATAAATCCTAACTATATCAAATACATCCCCCTATCTATCTAATATACAAAAAATCCTAACTACATACACAGACCATTATTCTAAAGTAAAATAAAATAATTACAGTCCTAACTACATACACAGACCCTAATTCTAAGCTAAAATCAATAAATTAAGACCACTTACCTTTAAGATGTTGCTTCAGATCACTAACCTATGGGTCAAACAAAAAATAAAAATTAGTACAAAACATTAACATCAAATAAATAAACATTCTATACATTCTAAATATTCAACTCACTTTTACAGCATGTCCAGTCACTGTTTAGCTCTTCCGGCGCGGCCCTGTTAAAAAAAAACCACAATACATGAATACATGAATACAATATATAAACAATAAATAAAATACACAAATAAACATCCAAATATACATTTCACTTACCTACCCGCAATGTCCCCGGCCTTCTCTCCTTCAGCCCCGGCTGGGCCGCGGAACCATTCGCGCTCTAAAAAAAAAAAAAGAAAAAAAACTAACGGAGGTCTGCACTGGCAGACCTCCCGGACGCTACTGAACCTCCCGGAGTCGTTTCCGGGAGGAAATTGGCATTGGCGGCTTGTGATTGGCTGAAAAAGCTGTCTATCAATTTCAGCCAATCAAAAGTCGTCAATGTGTGAGCCAATCAGGATGGGATACACCCCAATATCCCACCCTGATTGGCTTAAACACTTGTCTATCTTTCTGGGAACCAATCACAACGCTCAGATGCCTTCAGCCAATCACTATGGGATACACCCCCACGGAGTAATTGGTAGAAGACATCTGCGCATCCTGATTGGCTCCTACATTGACGACTTTTGATTGGCTGACAGCTTTTTCAGCCAATCACAAGCCGACAATGCCAATTTCCTCCCGGAAACAACTCCGGGAGGTTCAGTAGCGTCGGGGAGGTCTGCCAGTGCAGACCTCCGTTAGTTTTTTTTTTTTTTTTTTTTTAGAGCGCGGATGGTTCCGCGGCCCAGCCGGGGCTGAAGGAGAGAAGGCCGGGGACATCGCGGGGAGGTAAGTTAAATGTATATTTAGATGTTTATTTGTGTATTTTATTTATTGTTTATATATTGTATTCATGTATTCATGTATTGTGGTTTTTTTTTAACAGGGCCGCGCCGGAAGAGCTAAACAGTGACTGGACATGCTGTAAAGGTGAGTTGAATATTTAGAATGTATAGAATGTTTATTTATTTGATGTTAATGTTTTGTACTAATTTTTATTTTTTGTTTGACCCATAGGTTAGTGATCTGAAGCAACATCTTAAAGGTAAGTGGTCTTAATTTATTGATTTTAGCTTAGAATTAGGGTCTGTGTATGTAGTTAGGATTTTTTGTATATTAGAAAGATAGGGGGATGTATTTGATATAGTTAGGATTTATTTTAAATTAAATAGATTGTATGTTAGATAGATAGGGGGTATTTGATTAGGACTATATGTAATATATTATATGTAATATATTATATGTAATATATTATATGTAATACATTATATGTAATGTATGTAATGTCATGTATTGTATGTAATGTATTATATGTAATATATTATATGTAATATATTATATTTAATATATTATATTTAATGTATGTAATGTCATGTATTGTATGTAATGTATGTAATGTATTATATGTAATATATTATATGTAATATATTATATTTAATATATTATATTTAATGTATGTAATGTCATGTATTGTATTATATGTATGTAATGTATTGTGTTTATCTGTCTTTCCTTTTCAGGTGTGTAATTTTTTTATTTTCTGTAGTGGGGGGTGGGGTTGTAATGTATTTTTTTGTTTTCTGTAGTGGGGGGTGGGGTTGTAATTTTTATTTTTTCTGTACTGTAGTTTTTTTTGTTTTTTGTACTGTAGGTTTTTTGTTTTCTGTGCTGTAGGTTTATTGTTTTTTGTAATTAGAGTGTTGGGGAGGTTTATTAGGGGGTAGGTAGTGTAGGTAGGTAGTGTAAGTGTTAATAGATTAGTGTAGAGGGGGGTTAGTTTAGATTAAATGGTTTATTGGGGGTTATAGTGTAGTGTTTGTAGTTAGTGTCATGATGGTCCTTGAGGACCATCATGGCACTTATGTGGTTAATGTTGGGTTGTAACAGGCCCATAATGGTAATAATATACCCTTATGGGACTGATGGGGTTAAATAGAGCCTTATGGTGGTCTGTATTGACCACCATGAGTTAATGGGTTAATTAGAGCCTTATGGTGGTCTGTATTGACCACCATGAGTTAATGGGTTAATTTAGGCCTTATGGTGGTCTGTATTGACCACCATGAGTTAATGGGTTAATTTAGGCCTTATGGTGGTCTGTATTGACCACCATGAGTTAATGGGTTAATTAGAGCCTTATGGTGGTCTGTATTGACCACCATGAGTTAATGGGTTAATTAGAGCCTTATGGTGGTCTGTATTGACCACCATGAGTTAATGGGTTAATTAGAGCCTTATGGTGGTCTGTATTGACCACCATGAGTTAATGGGTTAATTAGAGCCTTATGGTGGTCTGTATTGACCACCATGAGTTAATGGGTTAATTTAGGCCTTATGGTGGTCTGGATTGACCATCATGAGTTAATGGGGTAATTTAGGTCTTATGGTGGTCTGGATTGACCATCATGAGTTAATGGGGTAATTATAGTTGCCTGGGGTTAATATTTTTAGTGCGAGTCCTTTCAGGACCTTTACGGTCCTTTGAGGACCCGCGAGGCGGGAAATTTAAAATTGAATTGCAGCAGGGTCACGATCGGTGCCGATCGGGGCCCCCCGCAGCAGGGGGTTTATATGGGGACACTTCGGGGGTCCCGATGGGGACCCCCAGCATAGAGGGGGGTTAATTTTAAGTGCCGCGGCCGGGATTGGGTAATAGTGTGCCGCGGTCCCTTTAAGGAGCCGCGGCGGGGAATTTAAAAGTTTTAAATGCAGCGGGGGCCTGATCGGTGCCGATCGGGGACCCCCGCTGCAAGGGGTTAATGTGTGGGGGCTGCGGGGGTTCCTATGGACCCCTGCAGCAAGGTGTTCATGTGAGGACACTTCGGGGGTCCCGACAGGGACCCCCGCATTGAGGGGGGGTTCATTTTAGGTGCCTGGGGGGGGGTTTGGAGTACCCCCCACGGCAGGGCTTATGTGGGGGACTGCCGCGGAGGTCCCTTTTAGGACCCCCGCAGCACTTGATGAGGAGTGGGAGCCTGCGATATCATCTCGCAGGCTGTCACTCCTCATGTACATTTACGCAGTGTAGATACGGACGGCCCTGCTGCGTAGCTCATACGTTGCTCGCAGCAGGGCTAATTTAATAGCATTGTAAGTTAGAGAAACTTTGCAGTACGTAGGGCTTAAGTAGAAGCCTCTTATTTACGAGGCTGGAATTTAATAGGGCCCACAGTTTGTAAAAAGTGCATCAAATGCTTAATAAATCTGCTGAATTGTGCAACAAAATACTGCTACGTCCATACTGAGTATTACTTTATTCAGTTTTTTAAGAGAACGATTTTTAACAAAGATGGTTTTAATAAAGTAATAAAGTTTAAGTTTTTAAAGTTTGATTTGTGGCTAATATAATAAATTCCACAAAAAAAGTATACTTTAAGTGGTTTTCTCTTACTATCACTATCTTGAAAATAAGATTTTTCGCTATTTTACACCATTTAAAAGTAAAAAATAGCAGATATAACCTTACATTTGATAACTCAGTGGATAATATTTATTAAGCATAACTATAATTTTACAAAGTCTAAATGGTATATTTACTAAGTATAAATATATACTGCACTGCAATTTCCTATAGCATTAATTACAATCACACCCTTTATCAATCCACAGTGGCCCATGAAGTGGGTTAGTAAACATCCCCAATAAAACTTTATTTAATTTGTTTAAGAAGATTTAGAGATTATATTCTGATATGCTTCTCTTGGAACACTACAGAGATCACATATACAGGGAGTGCAGAATTATTAGGCAAGTTGTATTTTTGAGGATTAATTTTATTATTGAACAACAACCATGATCTCAATGAACCCAAAAAACTCATTAATATCAAAGCTGAATATTTTTGGAAGTAGTTTTTAGTTTGTTTTTAGTTTTAGCTATTTTAGGGGGATATCTGTGTGTGCAGGTGACTATTACTGTGCATAATTATTAGGCAACTTAACAAAAAACAAATATATACCCATTTCAATTATTTATTTTTACCTGTGAAACCAATATAACATCTCAACATTCACAAATATACATTTCTGACATTCAAAAACAAAACAAAAACAAATCAGTGACCAATATAGCCACCTTTCTTTGCAAGGACACTCAAAAGCCTGCCATCCATGGATTCTGTCAGTGTTTTGATCTGTTCACCATCAACATTGCGTGCAGCAGCAACCACAGCCTCCCAGACACTGTTCAGAGAGGTGTACTGTTTTCCCTCACATTTGATGATGGACCACAGGTTCTCAATGGGGTTCAGATCAGGTGAACAAGGAGGCCATGTCATTGGATTTTCTTCTTTTATACCCTTTCTTGCCAGCCACGCTGTGGAGTACTTGGACGCGTGTGATGGAGCATTGTCCTGCATGAAAATCATGTTTTCATCTGGCCCATCAAGACTCACTCTCATTTCATCAGTCCATAAAACCTTAGAAAAATCAGTCTTGAGATATTTCTTGGCCCAGTCTTGACGTTTCAGCTTGTGTGTCTTGTTCAGTGGTGGTCGTCTTTCAGCCTTTCTTACCTTGGCCATGTCTCTGAGTATTGCACACCTTGTGCTTTTGGGCACTCCAGTGATGTTGCAGCTCTGAAATATGGCCAAACTGGTGGCAAGTGGCATCGTGGCAGCTGCACGCTTGACTTTTCTCAGTTCATGGGCAGTTATTTTGCGCCTTGGTTTTTCCACACGCTTCTTGCGACCCTGTTGACTATTTTGAATGAAACGCTTGATTGTTCGATGATCACGCTTCAGAAGCTTTGCAATTTTAAGAGTGCTGCATCCCTCTGCAAGATATCTCACTATTTTTGACTTTTCTGAGCCTGTCAAGTCCTTCTTTTGACCCATTTTGCCAAAGGAAAGGAAGTTGCCTAATAATTATGCACACCTGATATAGGGTGTTGATGTCATTAGACCACACCCCTTCTCATCACAGAGATGCACATCACCTAATATGCTTAATTGGTAGTAGGCTTTTGAGCCTATACAGCTTGGAGTAAGACAACATGCATAAAGAGGATGATGTGGTCAAAATACTCATTTGCCTAATAATTCTGCACTCCCTGTATAGTTGTCATCAGTGCGTGTTGTCCAAAGTTGTTGCTAACGTTGTTCGTGAGGGCTGCCGTGGCTGGCATGGAGCACCAAAGGCACTCCTTGCCAGCAAAGGAGGACTTTAGGCCCGCAAATGCGGACCCTCATGAAGCGAGGGGCCGCATTTGCGGAGGTGGAGGCTCCCACCTCGACCACAAAATTTACGGACTTAGCATCCGCAAATACGAGCCGCGAAAGTTAGAAAAAAAAATTACGACCTCGCAAAAATACGACATTAGCGCCCGAAACCTGCGAACACAAAAACATTCAAAACACACAAAATACACAGAACAAACACATAAAAAGCTTACCCACAGCAAGGGGGGGGCACCCAGCACCTCTAAAGTGAAGTTACACCGCAATTTAAGTCGAAATGTAAGAGTTTAGACGCCCCAAAATCTCCTGAGAGAAAAAATGGCCGCCGAAAAAAACGAAAACGAGGCTAAGCACGCAAAACTACTACACTTACTCGCAAAACCAAACTAACACATAATGCAGAACGTAAGACACAGTATGCGTGTCTCAAAGTTTATAAATACTGCCCACTTTCCAGAAAATTCTACATTTCGCCTCAGGTGATGAACAGTGTGACTGGACAGTTCACGGTTGCCGTTACTTCAGGAGAGAATTCATTCAGAATTTACAACTTTACAGTCTGCAAATAACAGAGGTAAGCTATGATACATTTCATTAATTAGCAAACGCCCAAAATAAAATGACTCAAAAATGACTTGCAAGAAATCAAAACAACAACTGGATTGATGTCTACTTTTTAAAGACAGACATGATTCTATGTGCCCTATAACAATCAAAATTCAACTCCAAAAAAAAGCCAAAATAGATTCAACTCAAAGCCATTAATAAATATAATTTGAATGAAATAAAATGTGATCAATACAGATTTGGCCTGCAGCTAATTACTATACTTTTATGTACATTTCCAACAGACTCTGCATCAACAGCGTCACTGAAGATCTTGCAGCGTGAAGTGTGAAAACAGAATTATTTACAACAATAGAAAGAAAGAAGAAGAGGTAAGATACAAAAATACATTACATTCACAAAAACACCATGCTCTTACAAAACAACCACTAAATATATAATTAACACTTTACTTTTCTCTTTTCAAACAGACACTGCATGAAGACTGGATCATTAACATTGGCAGCAGGGGACCCTCTGTCATTGATACACCAAGAAGACTTCAATCAAGTACAACTTAAAAATGAAAATTTACTATTTGCTGCCCGCCAATGTCAAAATGAAACAAATAACAAAGAACAAGCCCCTAATACTAATTACAGCCAACACAAGACACCACACTTGCAAAAATAAGAATAGCAAATGCAAAATAGACATCTTTACTAGCCAAAAACCTTGGAGCCAAAACTATAAACCAAATCCAACTGGTGGACACAAAACAAGATATTACAAAAAATACTGCTAACATATACAAAATAGAACAAGGATTTACATTTAACCTGCAAGAACCTGTAACCCTAAAGCATAACCCAAATCTAACATACGAAAACTGGTGCATACAAACCAGGAAAGTATAACAAATCTTGCTAAGTCACAAACTGTAACCCTAACCCACAACGTAAATTAATCATCCAAAAACTGAAAGACAAAAAACAGAATAGTATAACAAACATTTATAACACATACACAATTCAAAAAGGACAAAGCCTCTTTTGTCTGCAGAAAACTACAACACTAAACCAAGAACACAATTACAACTGTGGCCTACACAAAACAGGATACTACTAAATAATTGCCAGTGCTCAACCCTTTCACACACACTTTCAAATATGCACTATTTTACAGACAACAAAAAAAGAAGAACAATGCAAATACATTATCTTCCAAAAAATTACATGCTGTTATTCAACTCAATATTTCACTCAAATAACATTTATCTTTATCTTTTCCAACAGACACTGTGGGAAGACTGTTGCACCAAGATTTGCAGCACCGGATACAGTGCCAACAACAGACAACTGATACTTACAATAGCAAGGTATAGTACAAAAAGTACAAAAAGAGAAACAATATAAGCATGTTTGCTAAATACCAAGGTCACAAATGAAAAAAAAATATATATATAACAAAACACTAACAAGAATGATACAGATAAAGGACAATCGTTGAACAAATATTACTTACACGTTTCCAAAAAAATCCACTTTTAGCGCCAAGAACTGATAACACTAAGCCCTAACTTAAATCTATTAGCACAAACGTACTGCACACAAAACAGGATACTACAACTAATACTTGCAACACATATCAAATTAAAGAAAAAATTGTCTTCTATCGCCACTAACCTACAACCTGAAAAACCCTACCTAAACAGATTCACAAGTTAGGATACTACAACAAATCTTATTAACTTCTCAAAAATGCAAATAGCAAGTCTTTTTTAGGGACAACACCCTACAAGCCCAACACTACTACCTAAAACTACACTAACAACAATTGCCTACAGAAAAACAAAAAAAGATTACTAACACTTAGTAACTTGATGCAAATCTGCGATTTTGCTGAATATGACCATAAGCAAAACCTATAAAGAGGAAATCTACTAAATAACAGCACCCAAAAAATTACACAACAAAAAATAGTACTAACACATTTCCCAATACAAACACACTTTCTCCTACATTAACCTACAACCCACAACAGAATAAATCCACTTATTCAAATAATTAAAATAACTGACCAAAATAATAATACATTGTTTTTATTTACAGATTAACATGGAGGATACTGACAAGACACAGGAAAAGAAAAGACGCCAAAATAGAGAACGACAAAAACATGGGCAAAGCAGCAGACGCCGGAGCAGAAGGAAATTCGCAGAGAAAAAGAACGCAAACTACTTGCAAGCAAAAGACTAGCAGCTGAAAAAATAAAAACAACCCCTAAGAAGGCAACAAAAAACAAAAGCATTTAGAACCTGTTGCTGAACAATCACATACCATTTCTACTGATGACTTACACACTGACATTGACATATGTTCTTCAAATTGTCCTTTACTTAAGTCTTTAGCAGTAGAGCTTCATAATTGTGGGTAGATAAATATTCTCTGTCAGTTTTGTGAGGCTTATCATTTCAAACAGGAAAGACCCACAGATGGACAGTTTATTAGTTGCTGTCAAAAAGGCAAGGTCAAACTTCCAGAAAGACAACAATTCCCAACATATTTACAAAGCATTATGACTGAACCTGCTTTTCCCAACTACAAGAATTTCCAAACAAACATACGCTCATACAATAGTGCCATATCCTTTGCATCTATGGGGGCAACATTAGCTGCTAATGTGCCAGGACATGGCCCTTACTGCTTTAAAGTGCAAGGACAATGTCATTGGACTTCCCATTTACATTCAGAGGAAGGAGAGCAAAGAAAATTTGCTCAACTATATGTCCTAGATACAATGAAAGCTGTTGACCAATGTATGCAGCTTCAAGAAAATAAAAAATGCTTAGCTAGTGTTTTTATAGATGTCTGGATCTCCTTCTTCAAGGGGGCTTGATATGAACCTAGTTCAAACCTAACCCAGCAGAATCATGTAGTTCCTGTTCTGTGTGGCATAAAAGATGGCTTCTGAAGAGGTACAGGCAGAGAATACTGTATTTAGTGGCCCATGGCAAGACCACTCCCCAAGTCAGGATACACCACACAGAAATAGTCTCACACCTTGTTTATGTGAAAACTATCTCTCAACCTTTATTGAATGATAAAAACAACATATTTATACTCTCCAATACCACACCCTTGTGTACATTTGTGTATGTGTGATGTCAGACCATCTGGCTTGCAACCTTGGGCTATCAAAGCTCTTGAGATCAAATTCATTAGATATCTAGTGAACAAACCTTTATGTTAAACTCAAGTGTTTGCTTAGGACTACTTGAAGTACATGCAACTGTCTTGACCCAAGGTCTGTATGTGTGAGTGTGCAATGATCTGCAACTAACTTCTATGCAGAGCATTTCTACCAATTCCACATATGTTCTATATAACATTTTCCCTCCTATAATATAGTATAACTAGGATACATAATAACCATGTACAGGCAACATATTACCACACAATAACACCAAATCATAATGTAACAATGTCATGCTCCCTTGGACATATGGACATATTCATAAATTACTGACAATATGAGTCCTTAAACAATTAAATCATGACAACTTCTCCCCCTTCCTTTCTAGTATAGCATTGAGGATCATCCTGATGGATAATTCTCTAGCTATACTGTTTTTACTTGTCCTCCTGCCTGGAAAGTCCATCCATGTGATAGCCTCAGTGGCTCTCTGGGTACCCTGCCTCCCACCTGTCCAGGGCGAATACGCGCTCTTTCCCAGTGGCTCAGTGACTTTCCCAAGCCCCTCGGGAGACTTATAAGACAACTGCCATGGAGGACCATTCGGAGTACTCCAGGGGAAACAGTACATCCCAGCTAGTAAGTCCAGCATAAACTTGGGAGGATCCTTATCCAGCAAAGCCCTCTTCTTCCAGGCTCGGGAGACCTCCTGTCCTGCTGATTCTGGATCAGCACTCAGTCCCATGGGTAAAATTGAAGAGTACAAGGTTCCCTTTGTCAGGCCTGAGCTTTCTCCTGATTAAACTGGGATGCTGGGGTTGCAACATGGGCTAGTGACATTCTCTGGTGGATTAATGGGCAGTTCTGACACAAGCCGTTGTGGTTCAGTAGCCAACCTCTCTCCCAACAAGCCTGGCCAGTGGCACCTTCTTTCCAGGGTTACAGGTACACAGCCAGTGTCTTTGGGCAGCTGCAGGGGAGTCAATGTAGGGAGACCAGGAGACAAAACACAATCTGGGGTACCCTCTGGCTCTTTGGTCTTTGGATCCTCGGGTGGAACCTCCTGACTCTCTCCATCTAAGACTGCCTGGTGTGTAGTTACAGGCAGCCCTTGAGAAGCAGCTGCTACTGCCTTTTGTTCAGGCTGAAGAGCAGGGCTACTTTATGTTTCTGCTTCAGGGTCTGTGGCTAGCTCTGGGACAATGGTCATCCAAGGAACCTCTCCACTATTTCCACAGTCAATTGGTAGGGCCCAGTGCTATTACTCTAAGGGCAAAGTAGCTTTTCCCCAGTTCTTCCCCTGGGCCTGGTACTGCTGTGGTTTGGCCCTGTCCCCATTGCTCTAACTGGGTGAGACTCAGACCCATAAAGATAGGGACCAGTTCTTCCTCTTCAATGTCAACTCCATGGATGCAGGCATCCTTGTTATTTTGAGAATCATGGATATTAAAATCCTCCCCACAGTCCATACATTTATTTTATGACCTAGCCTTTGCAACATTTAGCTGGGTCCCTGTAGTACCTGTTAGGTGGTTCTGTTCCATGCCTGACTGGCATGAGCCCTCCCAGCTAGGTGGCCAAAACCCATCCAGGGATGCTTCATCCAGCAAGTCTATATAATCCACCTCCAGCTGTAGCTCCTGCTGGATCAAAGGCCAAGGTAAGTTAGCTGTCTGAGAGTCTGTCTCCAGTCCCACCACGTGACAGCACTTGACAAACAGGCACAGCTATCTTTTCTCAGTCCCCAAGCCACAATCCGGATCCCCAATTAAAAATGATGAGGTATCCCAACAGGTCCCACTCAATAAACATATTGCTCTTCCAGGGCAACCTCCTTACATAATAATTCTTCCAGCCATTCCATTAGTTGGTGACCTGGCTATAGTCCCAGGAACGTCATCCATTTATTTAGAAGGCCCATTCCTCGAAAGTCCTTGCCAGTCAACAGAACATTTACTGTCTCTACTAGGGATAAGCATTTCCCCTCCACAGGAGCTGAGACAGGGCCATTGCTTACCCTTCTCCACTTCTCCTGTACCTCCTGTGTGATCTGTGTCCGGAGTTCACTCTGCTGATCCTTGGTTGAACCTGCAGGCAGTATCTCCATCCATCCTTTGTACCATCTGGACACTTCCTCCTCCTCTGCTGCAAACATCTCTTCATAAGCTGCCATCCTTCTGTTTTTTCTACAGAGATCCCACCACTGCCAGCCAATGTCACGATCTGCTTCTTCTAAGGGGCTTGATATGAACCTAGTTCAAACCTACCCCAGCAGAATCATGTAGTTCCTGTTCTCTGTGGCACAAAAGATGGCTTCTGAAAAGGTACAGGCAGAGAATACTGCATACAGGTTATTTAGTGGCCCATTGCAAAACCACTCCCCATGTCAGGATACACCACACAGAAATAGTCTCACACCTTGTTTATGTAAAAACTATCTCTCAATCTTAATTGAATGAACAAAACAATATATTTATACTCTCCAATACCACACCCTTGTGTACATTTGTGTATGTGTGATGTCAGACCATCTGGCTTGCAACATTGGGCTATTAAAGCTCTTAAAATCAAATTCATTAGATATCTAGTAAACAAACCTTTATGTTAAACTCGAGTGTTTGCTTAGGACTACTTGAAATACATGCATTTGTCTTGACCAAAGGTCTGTATATGTGAGTGTGCAATGATCTGCAGCTAACTTCTATGCAGAACATTTCTACCAATTTCACATATGTTCTATATAACATTTTCCCTCTTATAATATAGTATAACTAGGATACATAATAACCATGTACAGGCAACATATTACCACACAATAACACATAATCACAATGTAACAATGTCATGCTCCCTTGGACATATTCATAAATTACTGACAATATGAGTCCTTAAACAATTAAATCATGACAATAGAGCTAGATAAAATTATGGCCAAAACCCCCTACACTCAAGCTTATAAAAAAAATAGCAGAAGTAGAAAAGGAACAACAACTTACATCAATTGCCAATCCAAAGGTCATAATGGTGCTTAAAAGAGATAGACATACTGATAAATGCCATTATAACTTGCCAACATCAAATGAGGTTGCAATGGTGTTTCAAAATGATGGAGAACCACCATTTCAAAGAGACATTAGAATATATCCCAGAAATGAGGAGCAACCTTTTATTAATATAAGTATCTTAAGTACAAATTTAGATCCAATGACATGTCCAATATTTTTTCCACACCGAGAAGCAGGTTGGCAAACAAAATTAACTCTTCCAAGTTACCCAAATTCTAAAGTGTGAGTGCGAAATAATATTTCCATGCTTTAATATAAAGTAGCTCCAATTGCCATTCGAAATGGATTCAATCCAATTTTATGTAGGGGAAAACTAACACAACAATGGATTATTGATTCCTATTTGCAAGTTGAGGCCAATAATTTAAACTTCTTTAAATATCAACAAGATAAACTACGTGTAGAACAGTATTGTGGATTAATGGATTATGTCGCTGAGGTTGCTACAAGCAGAGACATAACAGCTGGGAAAGCCATCATTTTACCATCATCTTTCCAGGGATCTCCTCACATTATGCGAGAAAGATACAATGATACCATGGCTATTGTCACCAAATTCGGCAAACCTGATTTATTTATTACATTTACATGTAATCCACAATGGCCAGAGATTACACAAAATTTACTAATTGGCCAAACTGCTTCGGATAGACCAGATTTAGTAGCCAGAGTCTTTAAAATAAAATTAAATGAATTAATACTTGACATAACCATAACTTAGTTATTTGACAAATGTCTGGCTTATGTTTATACCATTGAATTTAAAAAAAGAGGACTTCCACATGCACATTTTCTTATAATCCTTCAAAAAAAACATAAGTTAGAAACTGGTGACAAAGTAGATTGTGTCCTTATTGCTGAACTACCAGATCCAGAAATACATGGTAGACTATATGAGATTATAACTCATAGTATGATTCACGGACCATGTGGAGATCTTAATCCACAGTCACCATGTATGGAAAATAAGAAATGTTATAAAGAATTCCCCAAAGATTATCGAGATAAAACTTATGCTAAATGTGATTGCTATACATTAAATAGAAGAAGAGAAGGCCAAACTTCCATTATCCGCTGCAAAAAGGTCGACAACAGATATGTCGTACCATACAATCCACATTTACTCATGAAGTATAATGCACACATTAATGTTAAAGCATGCACTTCCATAAAATATGTCTACAAATATATTTACAAAGGCTATGATGCAGCTACTGTAGTTGTCAAAAGTGCAGAAAAAAACGAATCCAGTGAGTTAGTACATGATGAACTTGCCTCTCATGTAGATGCTCGCTACGTCAGTGCGCCAGAAGCTATGTGGCGTCTACTAAAATTTGAAATGCACGATCGATCACATGAAGTATATCGATTAGCTGTACATTTGCCACAAAGACATTTAGTATATTTCCATGCTGGCAATGAAACAAATGCTTTAGCACAAAGTGAGCAGCACCACACTACACTAACTGCATGGTTCCAATTAAATTCTACTGACTTAGAGGTAAGATAATTCTTATACATTGACATTCCATACCATTATGTTTTTGTTAATGGATTATGGCGAAAAAGAAAAAGGCGTGGAAATAAAATAATACCACAAATTTACACTGTAAATCCAAGAGACCTTCAACGTTTCTGCTTACGACTACTACTTCTAAATGGTCCTGGTGCACAAAGTTTTGAACACTTAAGAACTGTTAATGACATAGTATAGGAATCATTTCATATAGCTGCGCGCCATAGAACCTTCATAGCTGATGATACAGAATGGCAAAGATGTCTAGAAGAAGCAGCACTATGTCAAATGCCATGGCAGATGAGGGAACAATTTGCATTTATTTGTATCTACTCAAAGCTCCCAATGCATTAGCTTTGTGGGACAAATTTAAAACTAATATGGCTGAAGACTTTTTACAACGATACAATTAAAAGCATTAATTGAAACCCGAGGTCTTTTTAACTCATGGATTTAGTTGTGCAAGTTTTAATCTGCCAGATCCAGGGCTCATAGACGACATCAACTTTGAAGACTATGACATTCAACTACAAACAGAAAGAACAGAAGAAAGACTTGCAACTTTAAATACATTACAATTGCAAGCATTTAATGCTATAAAAAATGCAAGGAAGGACTGTGCATAGTGGATTCAAACTACCAATGCCTATTTTAGAAACATCCGTGTCCAATATCAGAATGACATCATTACAAGGCAAAAATATGTACACAAGTAAATTAATTATAATAGATGAGGCTACAATGATGTCATGCCATGCCCTACAATGTATTGACCGTTTGCTTCGTAAAATCATGGCTAATACTTTGCCATTTGGTGGAAAAGTCATATTGTTAGGTGGCGATTTTAGACATTATCTGTCGTTGTAAATGGAAATCGAACAGACATTATCGAAACATGTATAAAGTCAACTATGGAAACATTTTACCCATCTTCAATTACAACAAAATATGAGATCAGAAGGAGAAAATGATTTCAATGATTGGCTTATTACAATTGGAGAAGGAAAAACCCAAATTTACCTGACGAATCCCAAATTTACCTGATGACACTGTGCACCTCCCAGAATATATGATTTGCAAACAAGATCTTATATCGGCTTTATTCCAAACTACTATAAATAATGAGGACTATGCAGAACTTCCTAAGAAACAGGTAAAAATACTAATGCATTGCTCCTCAAGAATGAAATATTTAAAAAAATTAATGCACCACAAAAATTATCACAGTGCTGATTCTGTACTTTCTGATGACAAAGAAAGTCATGCAAACTCTTCTACTGAATTCATAAACTAATTAACTCCCTCTGGAATGCCACCACATATTTTGCAGCTAAAGAAAGGTGCAATTATCATGTTACTGCGAAATATGAACCCAAAAAAAGTCCTATGAAATGGGACAAGATTAATTGTTTAACAATTAAAGGACCATTTCATAGATGCTGAAATTCTAACTGGTACCCATAAAGGAGAGAGAGTTTTCATACCAAGAATAGATTTAGCACCAAGTGAAAGTAGCCTCCCTTTTGTACTTCAAAGAAGACAATTTCCCATTATCATGGCATTTGCCATGACCATTAATAAATCACAAGGTCAAACTTTCAAATATGTGGGGATATTCTTTGAACAACAAGTATTTGCACATGGCAAATACTTGTTGTTCTCAAGGTGCAAAAATCCACAGGCTATTAAAGTTTACATTGAAAACAATGAAAGTCAAGGTGATTTATTAGAGGATGGACGAATTTTTACAAAAAACATTGTCTACTATGAAGTATTTTAACTTTCATTGCAATAAACAGAACCCATCCATCACAAACTAAAACCAAAAGCCAAAAATGACCTATATGACAATTTAACACCAAAAAACAAAGCTAAAACATAAAGAACCGTGCTTTAATTTCAATAACTACTTTTTAGCTCACTACAAAAATGTTGACAGCACCACTATTTCCATAATAACCTACATACAATGGCAAAACACATAGACATCGCGGACAAACTTTAATGTATTGCATTCTCTTTTTAGAGAACCACTCTTCCACATAGGAAACTCTATGTGCTCGCTACGTCAGCCAACAAATTGCAACCATTCCAAACCAGCATTGACAAAATAACTCATTACTATTTCATGGAAGTACTGTTGTATGCATGATTAGCCCCACAAAACACTTATCTTCCATTTAAACCGAATTAAAATTCAAACGTTAATTAAGTATGATATTGTTCAGAAACTTAGAAGTTTAAAAGAAAAAAATAACGTTTAATTGTACATATTTCAAAATGTATGGTTACACATTGTAAATATTAATCCACTGAGTAATCCGATCGCCAGTTAATGCGGTCAGAAAGAAATTCATTTTTTTCCTCCTTTCATACAATTCGCTATGTTTCAAAGAGGGTTTTTACTGTTTGCCTTACACTGCATTCAATATATATTTTGTTTAACAGTTCTTAATCTACAAGTTGCATGTTAAAAAAAAACATTATGTCAAGTTTACAATACTCATTAAGCCAATGTCCAACTCTTATTACATTCAAATGTTAACACTGATTAGCCCCACCCCCTTGCATTTTACCAAAAATCCAGTTCAAATGTTAATTAACTATTTTACTGTTTACAAGGTTACAAGTTTAACAAAAAACTTGATAAAGTTCCTTCATTGGACATATTTCAAGTTTATGTTAACAGCTGAAGCATGTTTTGTTACACAATGTAAATGTATCATTTAATGTGAAATATTAATCCAGGGAGTAATCGGATCGCCAGTTAATGGGGTCAGGAAGGAATTAATTTTTTTCCTGCTTTGATACAATTGGCTACATTTCAAGGAGGGTTTTTACTGTTTGCCTTCCTCTGGATTCAATATATATTTTGTTTAACATTTCTTAATGTACAAGTTGGATCTTAAAAAAGCTATATGTGAAGTTTACAATACTCATTAATCCAATGTTCAACTGTTCTTACATTCTAATGTTACCACTTTTACCCCCCAAAAAATTCAACAGTTCCTCACCAAAAAATACAATGTTACAAAAATAAACATGTTTAATCTAATAATTGTACTTCTTTCGACATAAGAAAAAGGTTACAAATGTCAAATAATTATCAACCAAACAAATTTACAAACATACACATCTCATTGCCGTAATTTTTTGATGGGCAAGTCACTAGTTTTAAATAAAAGAAAGCTTTGTTTGATTTATATTTTCTCCTATACATTTATCCATTTGTAATGTTGAAGCTCCATTTGTTCAACTTTCTTCCTCATCAAATACTGTATTTCTTGCACATGGAATTTCAGCTTAAGAATTTTCTAGTTAATATTCACAATGAAACGTGTGCTTTGTGGAAACTTCATTTAAATATTTAGGGCAGATAGAACTTCAGTAATTTTGTGTTTAATTTCTAATTCAAGCTTCTAGTATTATGAATTTTAACAACAACAAATATTTGCTCAGTACACCTGTGGGATATTGTGTATCCTATTACCTTCTTGCTTAGCTATTACATTTAACCTCCTGCGTGTGTATGGTGTTCTTTTATGGTGCACTTTGAGAATACTGTTTTGAAAGGGCAAAAAAATTAAAACAGTTTACATCTGTCTCACAGCCAAACCACCAATAACCCTTCAAATCCTTATTATGGTGGAGACATTCAGCTCAACTTGAGACCAATACTCTAATCACTGAACATAAGTTTAATATTGAATATTGATTTTCTAAATCATTAAGTAGGGTATTTTTTGATGATCAATGTGTAACAACTATCTCCTTGTAAGGGCATTAAAGTGGTATAATAAATTTATTTTCCTTAAGCTAGTGGCATTTGTTTTGTATAATTCAATTAACCATTCCATTGATTTTAAAATAGTACTGTTATAGGCTGTTATAAATATTTGAATATGTAGCTTATACTAATATTCATGAGCGATATAATACTATATTATAATACAAATATTATTATTACACATCAAGCTTTACGAAAACATTCTAGCAAACAATACATGCAACAATATATATACAATATACACTGTAATAATGGATGACAACTCTTACAACCATACAGCAAATGTTAATAATAACCTAATCTTAAAATTGTATAGCTGTATTACAATAATTGTTGGTAGATATACATAGACTGAACATATAGAGAGATTGAATAAAGCAACATTAACTGGGATGCTTTGCTCTGCACTCTGTATCATATAATAAATAAAAAAATAATCTAAACTTTAGTGAGTTAAATAACCTTTATTTTAAAATATGTTAACTACATTCTGCACATAGAATAGTAGCAAGAACAAGGGACTTACAAGCATATTATCTTGGAGTAGTGCAACTGTTGGTGTACATTTTTGTGCATTTTACTGTTTTCTATGAGGAAGATGAGAATCTGAAGATTGAGCTGGTGGAAGAGGAATCACCGTCCATGAGATCACATAAAAAGCATAGCATGGACATGAGCCCCATTAAAATTGTTAAGGATCCCAACAGCTCTCTGTCTGAGGTGGCCATGATGCAGAGCGCATTGGCCAAGGAGAGACAAGAGGAGAAACAATTTCAGCAAGAAGCAGAGGTGTGCTCCATCTCAATGGGATTGAACAAGTACTGGGTGGAGTCTCTGTCTGATGTTGACAGCAGACAAATTGTTGCTAATATGAGGGATATCAGGATGATGCCAATTTACATTCTTGAGTTGAAAAAGCCTGCATAAGGTGTCTTATGGATAGAAGACACAGAGGTCTATCCTGGAGCCGAGGGAGAGTCATCTCATGTAACCTGAAATAACAAGTAATGTGCAGAAGCTGCAGCATAATGGACAACAGAAGGATTGAGATCTCCTCACTGGTGTACTCAAGGTGCTGCTCTGATAGCAGAACTATGTCTGCAAAAAGCTGCTATTCAAAGCATAGAGCAGGAACTTGTACAGGAGAGAGAAAAGGAGGAGCATTTAGAGTTATTCATGGAGGACCTAATTAAAAAGATTAGAGTAGATTCTTCAGCTGAACATGCAGCAAGGAAGATAATAAAAATGAATAGCTGAAAGCCTTGGTGGCAAAGCAAGAAGATTAAGTGGTTCAAGTAGGAAGAAAAGTGGGTGAAAGCTGAGAAGGTATTTTTCAGAAACTCAAAAGGCTCTTAAGATGTCTGCTAGCCTTCATTTGAAGATTGTCCCATTTAAGAAAAAGATTAACTTGGCTGTGGCACCTCTATACCATATTGAGATTGAGCTTGAAGCGGCTGAACAGAGGGTATATGATTACCCTATATAAAAAACATCCAGCGTCAGTATAAACATTTGTCAAGGTAGCTTTTTGTGCCAAGAGGTTTTCAGCTGACAAGAGGACATCCTTTGAGATTAGAAGTAAAAAGATTTCACCTTAAAAGTATATCTAAGTTTCATGTATTATGAATGCATCAGATGGCGCAGAATCAGAAGTGTATGAAAAAAAGAAAAATGTTTGCATGAAAAAATACCAAAATAAACATTTAAAAACACTTACCTTGAAGTTAGCAAAATCTATTGTAAATTATGACAGTTTGAAATTAAGGTTAACACCCCCTCCAATTTGTTGTGGCCAATCCGGTTAGAGAAAGATTTGAGACATAGCACTATGTTAGTTGCTATGGAATAGCCCACAGCATAGACAGGAAGTATTGATGAGTCATATATCAGGAGTGATGCTGCTTTCCTATTGGCTGTGATGCAAAGCAACATGGGATATGTAGGCAAAGGAGCATGGGAATTATAGTGTACTAGCGACTTGCCCGTCAAAAATGATGGCAAAAAAATTTGAAGTCTGGCAATGGCCACACATTGCAAGCCTCTCCCCCTCTACTTAACTGGCGCTCATTGCGAGCCTCTCCCCCCTTTACCTCTCCCAACTCTACTTGACGGTAGGCTCTCAATGAGAGCCTCTCCCCCCTCTACTTTACTGTCCTTGCGTTAAGTATCTTTGACGATCGTCATGGGCCTCGGAATGAGCGGAAAGGGTGCTTATTGCGGGCATCTTCCCCCCATGTGTCTCTTCCCCCCTCTCCCTCCCATGTGTCCCCTTTTCCCTCTCTCCCTCCCCTCTCTCACTCCACGGTGTCCCATTTCCCCTCTCTCCCTCCCCTGTGTCTCTTCCCCCTGTTTCTTTTCCCTCCGTCTCCCTCCCGTTTTTTTCCCTCCTCTTCCCCCATCTCCCTTTCCTGTGTCTCTTCCACCCCTCTCCCTCCCGTTTCTCTTCCCCCTCTCCCTCCCCTGTGTCACTTTAACCAATCCCATTTCTTTTCCCTCCTCTTCCTCCCTGTGTCTCTTCCCCATCTCCCTTTCCTTTGTCTCTTACACCCCTCTCCCTCCCCTGTTTCTCTTCCCCCCTCTCCCTTCCCTTGTCTCTTCCACCCTGCTCTCCATTCCCTTGTCTCTTCCACCCCGCTTTCCCTCCCGTCTCTTCCACTTCACTTTTCACAATTCTGTCTGTCACTCCTTCCTGTCTGTCTCTCTGTCCCTTCTTCCTGTCAGTCTCTCTCTCTGTCGCTCCTTCCTGTGTATCTTTCGCCCTGTCCATCCTTCCTGTCTATCTCTCTGTCCCTCCCTCCTGTTCTCTGTCCCTGCTTCCTGTCTGTCTCTCTCTGTCTGTCCCTCATTCCTGTCTGTCTCTCTGTCCCTCCTCGCTGTCTCTCTCTCTCTTTCAATCCCTCCTGTCTCTCTGTCCCTCCTTCCTGTCTGTCTTTCTCTCTGTCCCTCCTTCCTGTCTGTCTCTCTCTCTCTCTGTCCCTCCTGTGTCTCTCTCTGTCCCTCCTCCCTCTCTCTCTCTCTCTGTGTCCTGCCTGTCTCTCTGTGTCCCTCCTGTCTCTGTCCCTCCTGTCTCTCTCTCTATCCCTCCTGTCTCTCTCTGTCCCTCCTGTCTCTCTCTCTGTCCTTACTGTCTCTCTCTGTCCCTCATCTCTCTCTCTGTTCCTTGCTCTGTCCCTGCTGTCTCTCTCTCTGTGTCTCTCCTGCCTCTCTCTGTGTCCCTCCTGCCTCTCTCTGTGTCCCTCCTGTCTCTCTCTGTGTCCCTCCTGTCTCTCCCTGTGCCCCCTGACTCTCTCTGTGTTTCCCTCCTGTCTCTCTCTGTGTGTCCCTCCTGTCTTTCTATGTCTGTGTCCCTCCTGTCTCTCTGCCTGTGTCCCTCCTGTCTCTCTCTGTCTCTGTCCCTCCTGTCTCTCTCTCTCTCTTTGTCCCTCCTGTCTCTCTCTCTGTCCCTCCTGTCTCTCTCTCTGTGTCCCTCATGTCTCTCTCTCTCTGTCTGTGTCCCTCCTGTCTCTCTCTGTGTCCCTCATGTCTCTCTCTGTCTCTCTCCCTCCTGTCTCTCTCTATCTGTGTCCCTCCTATGTCTCTCTATCTGTGTCCCTCCTGTCTATCTGTCCCTCTTGTCTCTCTTTACCTCCAGGCTGTCTCTCTCACCTCAGTCCCCAGCATGTCCACCGGTCCCTCCCCAGGGAGGCGTTAAGAGCAGCCAGGAGAGGAGTTGAGAGCAGCCGGGGGAGGAGTTGAGAGCAGCCTGGGGAGGAGTCGAGAGCTCCGGGGGAGGAGTCGAGAGCACCGGGGAGGAGTCGAGAGCGACGGTGGAGGAGTTAAGAGCGTTAACCCGCAGCGCATTGTACCCCCGGACAACTGATATGTGTGGGCCGCTCATGCCAGCAACCGAGGCCCTCACTTCGCGTGGGCCTCAGTTGCTGGCATGGATCCTAGCAACTGAGGCCCTTGCCCGCAGCCTGCAAGAGTGAGCAACGGCCCGTACGCTCACAACTATATATGTGATCACTGATATGTGACAGGAAGCCGCAAGGAGGAAGCTGCAAGCAGATTGGCTGAGCAAGCAACAGCAGGTAAATAGTGGGTTAATATTGCTCCCCGGGTTCTGCTTGCTGATTGGGGGGCACCAGGAAGTTGTGTAGACACCCCATGGGGGTGTCAACCTAATCATTAGAAAGATCTTTAGAAATGAATAAAAATAAAATGTTTTATGATATGTGCTGCATACACATAGGCTGGTTTTTGCCTACAGAGTGCAGTAATGTATTAATCAAGCTCACTTAGATATCTATTTAAAGAAAGAAAAGGGTTCTTCACAGTAGGGTGGTTATTCTGTGGAATTCTCTACCAAGGGAGGTGGTGAAAATGGAATTGATATATAACTTTAAAAAGGAGATTGGATATATTTTTAAATAAAAAAGGTATTTAGGGTTATCCTGCTTAATAAGAGAGGGAGTACTGAACCAGGGAGTAATCTGATCTCCAGTATCTGGGGTCAGGAAATATATTTTTTTTCTCTTTTGAGACAATTGGCAAAGTTTCATTTGTTTTTTTTTCTGTTTGCCTTCCTCTGGATCAATTACCAACTAATCTGCATATTGCAGATCAATGGAGATCTTAAAATGTTGTACTTGATGGGCTAAAAGTATTTCTTCAACCTCAATTACTACATAACTATGTAACTATGAGAAACTATTGAGGGCATCACTGCTGTTAAGATCCCTCTTGTATAGATCTTCAGTGTACTCCTGCCAACTCTTCTTTATCTGATCTTCTTCTGTTCAGTCTCTACGATTTTTGTCTTTTATCATGCCCACTTTGGCATGAAAGGTGCCTTTTAGGTTCCCAATTTTCTTGAAGAGATTTCTTGATTTAACTATATATTGTTACAGTTACAAAATTTAGCACTGTATTGAACATGCAGGTTTTTTTCTACCCCCCCTTTTTTAGGTTTGGACCAGCTTTAGGTTTGGACCACCTTTTTTTCAGATTTTAGTTTTTTGGGACACACTGTATGTGTGTAACTGGATTGGATTACATAGTCCAGAGGTTTATGCATTTGTTAAATTGAGCAGATAAAGAACAGATGTAAGTCCTAAGCACATTACTGGTTACTTCTATTAAATGGAGTGATGTATGATGAGATTTGTATTCTTCACATTCTGGTTACAGTGGTGTAGTGATCACATGTGACCCTAGTAGTTGCTATGCGTCATAATTATTATTATACAGTATTACATTTAACCCTTTAGGTGTCCCCTTTTTCCCAAACAGACTCTTGCCCTTCCGGGATCCACCCACACCATACTCATGATATTTATGCACAGTTGTATACATTTCTGAGTGTGCTCTGTTTACAGAATTAAGTTTTGTTACACCATTATCATTATTTCCATGTGTTTTCAATGTTATAAGGTTTTGGGACATCCACATACAAAGTTATATAGTTACATAGTAATTTAGGTTGAAAAAAACTTTCAGTCCATCAAGTTCAACCTTTTAAAATATCCTCTGATCTGCAATATGTGGATTAAATATTAATTAATAAGTTGTTCATTAATTATTAATCAATTATTTAATTATTATTTTTTTTTTTTATTATTAATTAATCCAGAGGAAGGCAAACAGAAAAAAAAATTGGTGCCCAAAACTGTACTCCATATTCCAAATGGGGATTTGTATAGTGGCAGAGTTATATCTGTCTCCCTTGCTTCTATACCCTTCTTAATACATGCTAATAGCTTATTTGCCTATGTAGATGCTGCTTGGCATTGAGAACTGTTACGTAGGTGGTTGTCCACAAGCACTCCAAAATCCCTTTCAATATCAGATACCCCTAGATTTGCTTCATTACGTTTATAAATTGCATGGCTATTTTTCCTTCCCAGAATCATAATCTTACATTTATTCGTATTAAATCTCATCTGCTATTTAATTGCCCATTTCTCTAATTTATGCAAATCCCTTTGGGGGGAAAGTACGTCATTTTCTGATTTAATTTTCTTGCACAACTTCGTGTCATCAGCAAAAATGGAGACACTACTTTCCAATCCTACTTTTAAGTTGTTAATAAATATGTTAAATAGGAGAGGACCTAATACTGGGCCCCACTTACCACATTAGTCCAATCCAAGTTTGCTCCATTTACAACAACCCTTTGTTTCCTGTCTTTTAGCCAGCTCTTAAACTATGTGCATATATTTACTGCAATTCCTGTATCCTTTAGTTTGCACAATAGTCTCCGATGTGGCACTGTATCAAAAGCCTTTGCAAAATCTAAAAAGGCTACATCCACTGAGTTGCCCTGATCCAGGTTCCTACTAACCTCTTTATAGAAAGTAATTAGGTTTGTTTGACACAACCTATCCCTCATAAATCCATGTTGGCTCCTACTTCTAATGCTGTTTGAGTAGACATACTCTTGTATATTATCCCTTATTAACCTTTAGTGAGGCTTACAGGTATATAAGTCCCCGGGTTTGCTCTTGCCCCCTTCTTAAATATAGTTATCACCTCCGCTTTTCTCCAGTCATCTGGTAGTGACCCATGTTGAGTGAATCTTGAGAAATTTGATATAATGGTTTGGCTATTACAGAACCCAGTTCCCTTAGTACCCTTGGATGTATTCCATCAGGACCCAGGGCTTTATTGACATTTATTTTTTTCAACCTCTTTTGGATTTCTTCCTGTGTGAACCAGTTATTTGGTGAAGGTAGTGTAGCCCCCTTGTGAGGAATTGACTCTGCTGGGTTTTGAACCCTGGTCCCCAGGCTGCTATACCTCTTCCCTACCACTGTGCCAGCCTGCCTTTTGTAAATTTCATTGAGATCTCATAAGCTTGACTCTGCTAGCAATAGTATCAGTACCTAAGTCTCTTCAGCTGTGTCTGGTCAGGTGTCTGGTCCTTGGCCTATATAAGGCACTTCCTGTCAAATGTACCTTTCCAGATTATTGTGTGGTTCCTGATCACTTCAATAAAGCTTGTTCCTGTTTCACCTACAAATTGCTGAACTGGATTATTGCTGACCTTGGCTGCTGGTCTCCACAACCTTGTGATTCCATATCATTACAGAATAATCTGGCCCTTTCATGGAGACCGCCTGGTCAGATTCTGCATTGGCCCAGCAGGTTGCTTTATTTGCAAGAACTGTGCAGACCCAGGCACAGACCATTCAAGTGTTGCAGGACCAGGTAGCTGAATTGAAGGCCCAACAGGTTGCTTTTACTGCAAGAAATGTGCAGACCCAGGCACAGACCATTCAAGTGCTGCAGGACCAGATAGCTGAACTGCAAAATAAAATTTAGTCAATGCACAGTGAGTATACCAGCTACAGGGCACGAGATGTTGCGGCTGCTACTGTTACACCTGCACAAGATGCCCGCTTGCCCCTACCAGAAAAGTTTGGAGGAGATCGCAAAAAATGTAGGGGTTTCCTAAATCAATGCCGCTTGCAGTTCATGATGTTACCTCAACGATTTCCATCTGAAAGAGAGAAGGTGGGATTTATTTTTTCCTTATTCAAAGATGAAGCCCTGGCTTGGGGCTCCCCTCTTCTGGAACAGGACAGTCCAGTCTTGGGTAATCTAAATGACTTTCTTGAGGCCATGTGCCTAGTTTTTGATGACCCAAATCGATGTGCTACAGCAGAAGCCACTCTCCTTCATTTGCATCAAGGGAGGCGCTCGGTGGCTGAATATGCTGCTGAATTCAGACAGTGGGTTGCTGATACTACCTGGAACCAATCAGCCCAGAGGTTCCACTTCAGAAAAGGTCTCTCAGAAGCTATAAAAGATGAGCTAGCTCGTGTTGATCTTCCTGCTGACTTTGATGCATTTGTGCGTTTGGCTATCCGTATTGATTGGAGACTTTCTGAAAGAAGATTGGAAAGACAGGGCTCTTTTAGACCAAGTACTACTTCAATTTCCTATTCAAGAACTTCTACTCTGATCCCACAAACACCTACAGACTCTGAGCTAGAGGCTATGCAGGTAAATCTAATAAGAGGGCCATTATCCAATGAAGAAAAATAGTGGCAACGCACTCACAATTTATGCCTGTATTGTGGTAGTGCAGGGCACCATGCCATCAATTGCCCTAGCAAATCCAAAAGAACAATAGCTATGGCGGCTGAGGGTGCACAGATTCAACACCAATCCCAGATTTCAGATCAACTGGATTCTGTCACACAACCCTTGTTTTCTCTGGCTCATGGTGAAGAGGGTATGTTGACTCAACATCCTCATTTTGTGGTGCCTATCACGTTGCAATGTGGTGATCGTAAAATTTCAACTACAGCTATGATAGATTCTGGAGCAGGCGGAAACTTTATGGACATTAAATTTGCAGCAGGAAATAGAATTCAGTCTATCCCTAATTCTTCACCTGTGTTAATGGAGACAGTTGACGGTTCTTCACTTACGTAAGGCCCGGTTACACATGAGACTGTGCCCTTAATGTTGACTGTGGAAGTGAATCATCATGAGGCTATCTCTTTCCACCTAATTTCCTCAACACAGTTTCCAGTGATTTTGGGGGTACCTTGGCTGGCTCTGCATAACCCACAGATTGATTGGAAGATCAGAACGTTGTCCTTTCCTTCAGAACACTGCTTAATGAATTGTCAACCCTCTAAGGTAACACCTGTTGCCACAACAATTAATGAAATGGTTGCTACAAACTTGACTAAGCTTCCTCTACAATATCGGGATTTTGAAGATGTCTGTGATAAGAAGAATGCTGATCAGCTTCCACCACACAGGCCTTATGATTGCCCAATAGAGCTGTTGCCTGGGGCTGCTATCCCATTTGGCCGTATATATTCCCTTTCTGAGCCTGAATTGAAAGCTCTTCGTGAATACCTACAAGAAAATCTTGCCAAAGGCTTTATTCGACCATCTACTTCTCCAGCAGGAGCTCCTATTTTATTTGTAGAAAAGAAAGATGGCAGCCTACGGCCATGCGTTGATTACAGGGACATTAATAACATCACTGTTAAAAAACGCTACCCCTTGCCTCTGATTCCTGAACTTTTGGAGAGACTTCGCTCAGCTAAAATATTTACGAAGCTTGATCTTCGGGGGGCATATAATCTGGTTCGCATATGGACCCAATGATGAATGAAAAACAGCTTTCAGAACCAGGTACGGGCATTACGAATATCTAGTAATGCCTTTTGGGCTGTGTAATGCTCCTGCAACTTTCCAGCATCTTATCAATGATGTACTACAAGATCTCCTGGATCAGTTTGTTGTGGCATATTTGGATGATATCCTAATATTCTCTGATAATCTTGAAAACCACAGAAAACAGGTCCGTATAGTTCTAGAGCGCCTTCGTACCCACCGCCTATACATTAAACTAGAAAAATGTGAGTTTGAACAAACAGAAATTCAATTCCTGGGGTATGTAATAAACTCCCAAAGGTTTAAGTATGAATGCAAGTAAAATTAAAGCTGTGCTGGACGGCCAGTCCAGCACAGCTTTAATTTTACTTGCAAGAATGAAAAAGATGTTCAGAGATTTGTGGGGTTTGCCAATTTTTACAGGCGTTTCATTAAGAATTTCTCTGCCGTTATTACACCGATCACTGAACTCACACGTAAAGGGACTCCTTTTCAGTGGTCCGATAATGCAGATACCGCATTTTCCCGATTGAAGACTCTGTTTACCTCTACCCCTGTCCTGGTACACCCTCAACCGGAATTACCATTTATTGTGGAAGTTGATGCTTCTGATTCAGATGTTGGTGCTATACTGTCTCAAAGGACTGGACCTAAGATGCTGTTACATCCGTGTGCCTTCTATTCCCGCCAGATGGTGCCAGCAGAAAGAAACTATGACATAGGGAATAAAGAACTATTGGCTATAAAAGCTGCCTTCACCGAATGGAGACATCTCTTGGAGGGAGCTACCCATCCAATTACTGTCCTCACAGATCACAAAAATCTGGAATGTATTCGATCAGCAAAGAGACTGTCAGCCAGACAAGCACGCTGGTCCCTATTCTTCTCGAGGTTTAATTTTTTGGTTACATACCATCCTGGCTCCAAGAATGGTAAGGCGGATGCCTTGTCTAGAATAGCTGACCCCCTCCATACTACCGTAACCAAGACCACCATCTTGCCGGAGGATATATTTATAGGAGTTACATTTCCTTCTGATCTGATGTCTCGCATTAAAAAGGGCTACGCTGAAGACCCAGTTCTTCGTGATCCTCCTCGTGACCTCCATATGACGATGCTTAATGGGTTTTGGATTTTTCAACAACGTCTGTTTGCTCCGGAGTCAGTGCGACTGGACCTTTTATGTCTCTACCATGACATCCAGGAATCCGAAAGACGCAAGACCTACTTGCCCGATACTTTTGGTGGCCGAAGTATCATGCGGATGTTAAGAAGTATGTGTCCTCCTGTGATGTATGTGCCAGACACAAGACTCCTCGCTTATCCCCTGTTGGCTTGCTTCAGCCTCTTCCGATTCCTCATCGTCCCTGGGGATCTATATCCATGGACTTTATTGTGGAACTACCTCCCTCTAAGGAACACACTACCATTCTTGTTGTTGTGGACAGGTTAACTAAGATGGGTCATTTCATACCAGCTCGTGGTTTCCCTTTAGCTAAACAGACGTCTGACCTGGTTATTCGGGAAATATTTCGCTTGCATGGAGTGCCTGATGAAGTAGTTTCTGACAGGTGAGTGCAGTTAACATCTCGTTTTTGGAAACATTTTTGTTCTAATCTAGGTATTAATGTAAATCTGTCGTCAGCTTTTTATCCGCAAAGTAATGGACAGACTGAGCGAACCAACCAGACTTTGGAGCAATATTTGCGGTGCTATATTAGTTACCTGCAGGATGACTGGCAGGATTTTCTACCCACGGCGGAGTTTGCCTATAACAATGCCCAACACTGCTCCACTTCTTTGAGCCCATTTTTTGCCAACTATGGTTACCATCCGACCTTTCTAGTCAGTCTCCAAATTACTACTTCCATTCCTGCTGTCACTGACCGGCTAACCGCCTTACGTGATTCCCAAGCACTGTTGAAAGAGACTCTTTTGGAGGCTCAGGAATGTTACAAAAGAGCTGCTGATAGGCATAGAAAGGAGGCCCCAGTCTATCACGTTGGTGACAAGGTGTGGCTGTCAACAAAGAATCTTAAGCTTCGGTTTCCTTCTCATAAATTGGGTCAAAGGTTCATGGGACCTTTTGAGATCATTGCTCAGATCAATGCTGTCACTTTCTGTTTGCAACTCCCGAATTCCATGAAAATACATCCAGTGTTTCACGTTGCACTGCTTAAACCTTTTCATAAAAATACTTTCCCTGGCCGAGCCCTGCCTGCCCCACCTCCAGTCCTCTTGGATGGTGAGGATGAGTACGAAGTGGAAAAATTTCTTGACTCCAGGATCTTCCGTAACAAGCTTCAGTATCTGGTTCGCTGGAAAGGCTATGGTGAGGAGGAGAGTTCGTGGGAACCAGTGGACAATGTTCACGCTCCTGATCTCCTTCGGTCTTTTCATGTGCAGTACCCTGCTAAACCATGTAATAGGGCATCCAGAGGCTGCACCTATAGAGGCGGGGGTAATGTGAGGAATTGACTCTGCTGGGTTTTGAACCCTGGTCCCCAGGCTGCTATACCTCTTCCCTACCACTGTGCCAGCCTGCCTTTTGTGAATTTCATTGAGATCTGATAAGCTTGACTCTGCTAGCAATAGTATCAGTACCTAAGTCTCTTCAGCTGTGTCTGGTCAGGTGTCTGGTCCTTGGCCTATATAAGACACTTCCTGTCAAATGTACCTTGCCAGGTTATTGTGTGGTTCCTGATCACTTCAATAAAGCTTGTTCCTGTTTCACCTACAAATTGCTGAACTGGATTATTGCTGACCTTGGCTGCTGGTCTCCACAACCTTGTGATTCCATATCATTACACCCATTATGGTGCAGTGACCCAACCTCTGGTACCTCCCTTGTATATACAGAAGAAAATAACCTATTTAGCTCATCTCCCTTTTCCTGGTCACTGTCAGATTGCCTGTTTCACATTGTAATGCTCCTATAGATACCTTCTTGAACTTCTTCCTATTTATATACTTAAAAAATATTTTAGGGTTAGTCTTACTCGCTTTTGCAACTCATTTTTTATTTTCTATTTTAGCCAGTCTGATAGCCCTTTTGCAAGCCTTGTTGATTTCCTTGTACACCTAATTTTTGTATAATTGAAATGCCTGTTTTTTACTCTTTATCTTGATCTTTAAATCATTGATAAGACACGTTTGATGTAGTTTACTCCTCTTACTTTTATTCCCACATGGTATATGCTGATGTGTATGTATATTTATGTATATTTAGTATGGATTTAAATGTTGTCCATTTATATTCAGTATTTTTACCTGCCAGTTCTCTGTCCCAGTCTATACTTTGTATCACTGACCCTAGACCGTTAAAGTCTGCCCTTTTAAAATTAAGAGTTTTTGTTGGCCAATTAAAATTTTGTTTTTTTAACTAAATCTCAAATGAGACTGTGCTGTGATCACTGTTTCCCAAAGGTTGCCCTATTTCAACATTTGATACCATATCAATATTATTTGTGATGACTAAATCCTAGATGGCCTCATTTCTAGTAGGCTCTTGTAAAACCTGGGACAGATAATGATCTCTGAGTGTACTCAAGAACCTGCTCTCTTTGCCCGTACTGCTAGTCTCATTCATCCAGTTTATTTCAGGGTAGTTAAAATCTCCCATTATTGCACATGCTTAGCTGCAGTTCTAATCTGTAATAATAATTGCATTTCCTCACTTTCAATTATATTTGGGGGTTTATAGCATACTTCTACCAATATTCTATTGGGATTTGCTGCTCCACTATTTAACTCTACCCACAAACATTCAATATTATCACTTGTTCCAGCATAAATATCTTCTCTGACTATAGGCTTAAATTCAGGCAGACAAATCCCTCCTCCCCTTTTACCACTGCCCCTATCTTTACTAAATAGGTTATAACCATCCAGATTAACACTACAGTCATGAGATTCTTCCCACCATGTCTCGGTAATGCCTATTAAATCCCATTTTTTGTTAATTACCAATAATTCTAGCCAATAATTCCTGGCAAGCTTCTGGCATTATTAAGCATATATCTTATGTTATGAGTTTGTAGTTTTGAGGTGTCTGCCTCTGTACTTGAATTACTTAGTAATACCTCCCTTTTGACTATACTAACCCTCTCCCCATCTCCTCCCCCATGAGTAGTTAATTCCTCCCTTTTCCCCTCTACACTTTCTACCCCAGTACTACTATCTAGTCCCTCCCCCTCACCTATTAGTTTAAAAACTCCCCCCGCAGCTGTTCTGCCATCCCTTTCCCTAGCACAAAAGCTCCCTCATCACTAAGGTGCAATCTATCCCTACTGTAGAGATTGTACCAAAGTGAGAAGTCAGCCCAGTGCTCTAAAAACCCAAACCCCTCCTTAGTGCACCACATCTTTAGCCATGCATTAACCTCCCTAAGCTACTTCTGTCTCCCTGGGCTAGCACGTAACACTGGTAGTATCTCAGAAAATACTACTACATTGGAGGACCCCTTAAGCTTATTCCCTAATTATCTAAAATCATTCTTTAGGACACTCCATCTTCCCCTAACTTTGTAATTGATACCAACATCCATCTAGACCGCTGGTTCATTTCCAGCCCTTCCCAATAATTAATCTACCTGATCCACAACATGCCGAACCCAAGCACCCGGGAGACAGCAAACTGTTCGATTGCTGGGATCTGGGGGAGAAATCACCCTGTCTACCTTCCTAATAATAGAGTCACCTACCACCAAAACCTGTCTGTTGCTCTGCCTAAACTGCCCTCCCACTCCTCCAGTAGATCTGTTCTCCCGGCTGTTAGATGGTACAGCTCTATCTGGCATTGCCATTCCTCAATGGACATCCCCAACAGTTTCAAGCAGTCTGGCAAATCTGTTGGTGTTTGCCGACTCAGTATTGGCCTGCCTCCTGCTCTTGTTCCCCCTGCTTCCCCTTCTAACTGTAACCCAGCTACCTCTTTGGACATCCTCACTTGCCCCAGTCTGACGGTCCATACTAGGACCAGCTAAACTGTGCTCTGTGAGCACCAACCCCCTTTCCAGTGGAAAATCAGTAAGTGCTGCAATTCTCCTCTCCAGTTCTCTGAGCTTCCAGAGAGGCCACATGCTCACACCTCTCACAGAGGTATGGACACTGGAAAATCTGTTCCACTAGTGCATACAGATGACAGGAAATACACTGAGTGAGGTTGCCACTGGACTGACTCACCTGCACCAAATCACTGCACACAGGGGATTAACACGTTTTACTTGTCTGAGCAAATCAGATGCAGTCACACACTAGGCCCAAACTTACTGTATATGCAAGTTTAATCAGGCAAAAACACTGCCCTCTCACCTGTACCAAATCACTGCACACAGGATATAACACACTTTACTTGTCGGAGTAAATCAGATGCAGTCACACACTAATCCCAAACTTATTGTATATGCTAGTTTAACACAGGCAAAAACACTCCCCTCTCATCTGCAGCAAATCATTGCACACAGGAAAAAAAGTTATACATGTTTAAATGTTTATTTGGGGATTTTTTTCATGCACAAAATGTTTGTATGCACTACAAATTCTCATCTATCAGGTGCATTTAGAATCCAGCTCCCTTAGATATCCCTTTAATAGCAGTTACAGCTTTAATAAGTGTTTGAAAAAGGCCTTGCGAATCCTTTTTATAACTCGCAATATTTTTGACACTTTTTTCAATTGCGGGTTAGACTTTATTTGCGATCTAGCAATCCGGGTCTAATAGAATATCAATGGTGTGTAACTTAAGGCCTGTGCTGCAGGTTTGCTGGCCCGCAGTGATTGTGGGCAGGGAATGCGCAACTGGAATTCGAGTAGCTAAATATAGCTACTTGAATATCTGAAACATTTTTAAGCTACATTACGAGTTCAAGTAATTGTGATCTACCCAATTGAATGGGTCCCATAGTCTTCTTGTCTGACTCTGTGAAAATGCAAATCCGACCCTGCATGTAAGGTACCAGCTAAAGACTGAGAACGATTTTAGAAAACATGAGTCATGTGGTGGATAAGATGGTAACGGTAACAATGTTGACTTTCACCTAGCTACAATCAAAATGTTTGCTTTTGGGAATTAGTGAAGACTTCTATATGCATATCTATAGTATGCTCAAAAGTGCCTGAGATGAGAATGAGAACTATTTAAATAAATCATTCCACTTTACTCTTACTGATATACACTCCAACCAGTTGCCATTAAGACCACATTCTCAGAAACAGTGTGGGTAAGAGGTGGGGAACAGAGTATGCAGTTATGTGGAATTTAAATATGCATAATGTAGGACCTTGAGAAAGGTTTCAGTTAAACTGGCATTTACATTTACATAGTTACATAATAATTTATGTTGAAAAAAGACTTTGGTCCATCAAGTTCAACCTTTTTAGATCTTCTCTAATCTGCAATACGCATATTTATTGTTAATTGTTAATTGTTAATTAATCCAGAGGAAGGCAAACAGAAAATAAACCCAGTGAAACTTTGACAAATGTCTCAACTGGGGAAAAATATAAAATTCCTTCCTGACCCTAGATAGTGGCGATCAAATTCATCAGTGGATCAATACTCTCTCTCTATTTATCTAGGATAGCCCTTAATGCCCTTTTTATTAAAAAATATATCCAATCCCTTTTTAAAGTTATCTATCAAATCCGCTGTCACCACCTCCTTTGGTAGAGAATTCCACAGATTAACAACCCTTACTGTGAAGAACATTTTCGTTCTTTAAGGTGAAATCTTTTTACTTCTAATCTCAAAGGATGTCCCCTTATCAGTAGAAAACCTTTTGGCACAAAAAGTTCCCTTGACAAAGCCTTGTATTGACCCTGGATATATTTATATAAGGTAATCATTTCCCCTCTTAGACGCCTTTTTTCTAGAGTAAATACGTTTAATTTTGTTAGTCTTTCTTCATAACTTAGCCCCTCCATTCCCTTAACTAGCTTTGTTGCTCTTCTCTGTACTTTTTACAGCTCTAAAATGTCCCCAAAATTGTACTCCATATTCCAAATGAGGGCATACTAGGGATTTGTATTGTAGGATAATTATATTTGCTTCCCTTGCTTCTATACCCTTCTTAATACATGGTAATATTTTACTTGCTTTTGCAGATGCTGCTTTGCATTGAGAACTGTTACCTAGGCGGTTGTCCACAAGCACTCCCAAATCCCTTTCAATATCTGATACCCCTATATTTGCTTCATTAAGATTATAAATTGCATGGCTATATTTCCTTTCCAGATGCATAACTTTACATTTATTCGTATTAAATCTCATCTGCCATTTAGTTGCCCATTTTTCTAATTTACACAAATCCCTTTGAGTCAGCCCAGTGCTCTAAAAACCCGAACCCATCCTTAGTGCACCACATCTTTAGCCACGCATTAACCTCCCTAAGCTCCTTCTACCTCCCAGGGCTAGCACCTGGCACTGGTAGTAGCTCAGAAAATACTACCTTGGAGGTCCTTGCCTTCAGCTTATTATCTAGTTTTCTAAAATCATTGTTTAGGACACTCCATCTTCCACTAAATTTGTCATTGGTACCAATATGTACCAAGACTGCTGGTTCATTTCCAGCCCCTCCCAATAATTTGTCTATCTGATGCACAACATGATGAACCCGAGCACCCAGGAGACAGCAAACTGTTTGATTGCTTTGATCTGGGTGACAAATCTGTCTACCTTACTAATAGTCCCCTACAACCAAAACCTGTCTGTTGCTCTGCCTAAATTGCCCTCACACTCCCCCCAGTAGAACTGTTCTCCCGGCTGTTAGAGGGAACAGCTCTATCTGGCATTGCCATTCCTGAATGGACATCCCCAACAGTTTCACTCAATCTGGCAAATCTGTTGGTGTTTGCCAACCTCAGAACTGGCCTGTCTCCTCCTGTTCCACTTGTAACTGTAACCCAGCTACCTCCCTGGACATCCTCAATTGCCCCAGCTCCACTCTCCATGTTAGGCCCAGCTAAACTGTGCTCAGAGAGCACCAACCCCCTTTCCAGTGGAGCAATATCAATAAGTTCTGCAATTCTCCTCTCCAGATCTCCAATTTGAGCTACCAGTGAGGCAACATGCTCAGACCTCTCACAGAGGAGTGGACACTGGATCATCTGTTCCAGTATTGCATACATATGACAGGATGTACACTGAATGAGGTTGCCACTGGACTGACTCATAATTATTGTTACTGTCTAGAAAAATTTCAGTGGGAAAAATAAATATAATTTAAAGAATATATTTGTATAAATGTTTTCTGCTTTGCACTATAAATCTGCCCTCCCTTTTCTTTGAAGTCCCTCCTTTTATTTAAACTTTTACTAGAATTGCACTTGATACTAGAAATGTTTGCAAGCTCACAAGTTTACCCCTTCTCCTGTTTATATTAACTTCTGTCTTCTCACCTGGACACAATTATTGTACTCTGCAATTTATCAGCCTTTACTTGCAAAGAAAATCCACTTGCAAACAGCCCCAAAACAGCTCACAAACCTTTTATACTAGTCTAACAGTCAAGCCACACCCCTCTCACCTGGGTACAATTAGTGCACTCTGCAAATTATCAGCCTTTACTTGTAAAGGAAAATCCACTTGCAAACAGCCCCCAAACATTTTATACTAGTTTAACAGTCAAGACATACCCCTCTCACCTGGGCACAATTAGTGCACTCTGAAATTTATCAGCCTTTACTTGTAAAGGAAAATACACTTGCAAACAACGGTTGATTTCCTTGTACTCATATAAAGCAGTCTCTGTCCCCTCTTGTTTGTATAATTTAAATGCCTGTTTTTTTACTCCTCATATTTATCTTTAAGTCATTATTAAGCCACATGGGTTGTGATTTACTCCTTTTACTTTTATTTCCACATGGTATATGGTGATAAGTATGTATATTTAGTAAGGATTTGAACGTTGTCCATTTAAGTTCAGTATTTTTATCTGCCAGTTCTTTGTCCCAGTCTATACTTTTTATTGCTGCCCTTAGACCATTTAAATCTGCCCTAAAATTTTAAGTTTTTGTTGGCTCTTTACAGTGATGTTTTTTTAATTCAATTTCAAATGAGACTGTGTTGTGATCATTGTTTCCCAAAGGTTGTACTATTTCAACATTTGATACTATATCAATATTATTTGTGATGACTAATTCCAAGAAAGCCTAATTTCTAGTAGGTTCTTGTATTACCTGGGCCAGATGATGATCTCTGAGTGTACTTGAATGAAGAATGAATAGTATTTCATAAAATCATTTGGTATAAGGGGTATACAAAGCAGAATGTCCTCAGGTAAGTAGTGCAGTATTCATGCAGGGAAAGTCATTGACAGCACGCATAAAAAATTATGTGTATAGGTTTCACCAGCTATTCCCTAGTATGCAGATGAAATGGTTTGAGATGTTGCACCGGCTTCAATGGAGATTCCACATTTAAAATTAGGGCCAGTTATGTTAAAATAATGGGTGGTATTTCATTATGTCATATTAACCTGGAAGGGAATGATGCATTAGCATTTTATGAGAAGGATGGGGTTCATTTTAATAGTTTTGGCTCTAATCTTTTTATTTTACCCTATAAGGAAACCATTTGTTTGGTACTAGGTGACATGGGATGTGGTTAGAGTTAACTTGCACATTTCCAGTTTAATTGTTTTGCTTACACTTAGGCACAGCTATAGAGATGTTGTGAACAGTTCGCCCGCGGACTATTCGCAGCGATTTTGGCATGTTTGCGTTCACAGCGGACGGCGAACACATGCGCTTTTCGGTTCGCCCCCTATACTTTATCATTGAGGAAACTTTGACCCTGCACCACACAGTCAGCAAACACATTCCAGCCAATCAGCAGCATACACTCCCTTCCAGGGCCTTCCATCTGAAGGACAGCATACATTTTAGAATAATTCTGAAGCTGCATTCGTTGTGAGAGGGCTGATAGTGTAGCTGCTGGAGATTTAATAGGGAAATAGATAGCCAGGCTGTGTATTTAGCTTCCACTACAGACCTGAAGGACTCATCTGATCTCTGCTGCAAGGACAGCAACTCAAAAAGCCCTTTTTAGGGCTAGAACATCATTTATTTTATTTTATCATTTTTTCTGTGTAATCTAATTGCATATGCCTGCTGCCAGTGTGTGTGTGTGACAGGCTAACACCTAACAGCTTATATTGTGCTTAGTGAAATAAAACAACACTTTTTTGACTGTAATAGATTGAATAGCAATTGCCTGCCTACAGGCGTGTGTGTGAAGCCTATTGCATCTACTCGGCCAACTTTTGCCAGTGCACAGTGATACGTCATATCTGGTGCAACCGTAGTGTACAGTGACATAAAACAACACTTTTTTGACTGTAATCGATTGAATATGGGTTGCCTGCCTACAGGCGTGTGTGTGAGGCCTACTCATATCTGGTGGCACCTTAGATTGCACGCGCAGTGCCCCAAATTTGAAGTGGGAGGACCGACCATGCATCTTTTTCCATCTCCCGCTTCCAAAAATCAATGCCATATACACGTCCCCTAATAGTGGATGTAACAGGGATTAAACTGATAGGAATAAATAGTACAACTTAATACACCACTCCTATCTGGTGGCACATTACATTGCACGTGCAGTGCCCCAAATTTGAAGTGGGAGGACCAACCAAGCATCTTTTTCCATCTCCCGCTTCCAAAAATCCATACCATATACACGTCCCCTAATAGTGGACGTAACAGGGATTAAACCGACAGGAATAGTGCTACTTAACAGTAAACACCTTGTAATAACGCAGACAGAGGCAATGCAGAGAGAAGAGTCTGAAGAAGAGGAGTCAGAGGAGGAAGGTGGCTTTGAGGAGGTGGAAGACCAAACACAGCAGGCGTCCCAGGGGCCTTGTTGTCACCTTTCGGGGACCCTTGGTGGCTGGGTTGAGGAAGAGACCTTCAATGACATCAGTGAGGACAAGGAATGGGACATGGCTAGCTTGGTATCCAACCTTGTGCAAATGGGGAGTTTGCGGTTGTGCAAAGGGACTGTTTGCGGTTGTTTGCGGTGCATTAAACGGGGAGATCGGTCTGTTACTGTGAAGCGGGTGTAACCCTTACACTACCTGATCGATACAACATCATACCTGATGTTTTAAAGCATGTTATTCCAAACAATTTAGGGATGTTAGGTGATTTATGTCCTTTATGGCTTAATACCAGACTCTGCATCAATTATGTAATTTTCCGTGGGAGTTTTGCCATGGATCCCCCTCCGGCATGCCACAGTCCAGGTGTTAGTCCCCTTGAAACAACTTTCCCATCACTATTGTGGCCAGAAAGAGTCCCTGTGGATTTTGAAATTCGCCTGCCCATTGAAGTCTATGGCAGTTCACCGGGTTCGCCCGTTCGCAAACATTTGATGGAAGTTCGCGTCCGCTGTTTGCGAACCGAAAATTTCATGTTCGCGACATCACTACACAGCTACAGTTCATTTAGGCTATGCAGGTAGAGTTGGATTTGGATCTTACTGGAATGGGCAGTGGTGTGCGGCTAAATGGACGTTTTTATGGCACAGTTCTAAGTTGATCAGGAACTTGGTCTTCCTTGAGTTATTCCCCATCACCGTTTGGCCCTTAGATGATATGACAAGCAATTGGAGTATGGAGTTCTTGACAGGAATGACGGAGTTAAAACTTCTGAAGAACTCCTAATTTGTGCAACTTCCCTTTAAAAGCCTGAAAGCAGACATGGAAAGGGGGTGTGGCTGGCTAGGCTCGGTGCATGTTGTGTGCTGCCGTCAGAGCAAGTCACAGAGTGGAGCTGGAAGGTGATCCTGTGTGGAACTGCAGTTGGAAGTTTTGTGAACAAGCCTGTAAGAGATCACCTCATTTACTGTGACTGGGAGTACTGGGACAACAGCAAGTCGTGTTAGCTGTTTGCAGTCGCAGGACGTTTGAGCTGGAAGAGTGAATACAGCCTCAGGACACCAAGTAAGTGAAGGGATTAGTGAGAATCCCCAGGTAGAGTTGCCTTAAAGGCCTAAGCGTGTGTGTAGCTGACAGAGGCCTCTCAGTGAACGTGCCCAGACGTATTATGCCCCAGGGAAGAGGCTGAGTGTGAAGATAGAAGTGTGAAGGGATTAGTGAGAATCCCCAGGCAGAGTTGCCTTAAAGGCCTAGCGTGTGTGTAGCTGACAGAGGCCTCAGAAGGAATGTACCAAGACTTATTATGCCCCAGGGAAGAGGCTGAGTTTTGAAGAGTAAAGTGAATACAAGTTGGTGTTGTTATATATTCAAGGGTCCCTGGGGTGAAGCATACGGGAGAGACGGGCGGGCCCTATGCTTCATCCACGAAGGTGTAAAGAGTACCATGGAAGAGACTTCCAGATGTACTAGAGAGTATTTGTAACCTGGCCACAAGGTGGCAATATAACTAAAGAGGAGATGATGTGTATCCTGGCCACAAGGTGGCAATATAACTAAAGAGGAGATGATGTGTATCCTGGCCACAAGGTGGCAATATAACTGAAAGAAGAGTTTCTTTGTATCCAGGCCACAAGGAGGCAATACAACCTTTATAAGAGACTGACTGTATCCTGGCCACTAGGTGGCGCTATTGTGCGAAAGCTACTCCTTCCAGAAGAGACAGTGGGGGAGTGTTTATTTTACCTGCAGGCCCAGAAGCGACCTCAGGGATAGACAGGGCATTCCAGGTCATAGTAAGTCTGTTTACGTAGTATTTTGTTTTATTGCTGAGTATAAGCACTGTTTTCTTTTTGTTGGCGCCGACAAATAAACAGCAGTCAATTAAGCCTCTGACAAGCCTACTGTGTTTTCCTCCCTAAAAACGTAAAAGAGCAGGACGCAAACCCCGTCAGAAGGGGGCGCCCTGTCACACTGGTGTCAGAATTGGAATGGAAAAGTGTCTGTGTTGAAGAAGACAGCCCACCGTACAGCATAGATATGGAGGAGGCCTTTAAAGCTTTTATAGAAGCACAGCGGGTAATGAACAAGCAGCAGGCAGAGTTGAACAGAGTGCTGGCTGCTAAGCTTGGTCAGAGCCAGTCAGAAAAGAGAGAAATGATTGCAGAGGATAGCATCCAAGCCGCAAAAGAGGAAGATAAAGGTTTTGGAGAGGTTACTGCAAGATTTAGAGAGGCCACAGAGAAATGGCAGAGACAAATGGAAGAAGACAGGGTCCAAATGAGAGAGTTTTTAGAAGCACAGAAAGTGCAGCTGCAGAAATTGAGATCTACAGAGAACATTGGTTTCAAAATCAAGCAGGATTATGAACCCTATTTGCTTTCTAAAGAAAATGACAGCTCAGGATGATGTAGAAACCTACCTCCTGAATTTTGAGAAGATTGCTACCAGGGAAGGTTGGCCTAAACAGCACTGGGCCACAGTCCTGGGTCCCTATCTGTGTGGAGAACCACAGGAAGCGTATGGGGTTTTGCCTGAAGAAATGGCACCGAATTATTGCACCCTGAAAGAGGAGATCTTTTACCGTATAGGAGTAAAGAGAGTACAGAGACTGCCCTCCTGGGATATATTTTTTTTAACATGCTTATCACTGCCCGAGCTTAAGGTACAAAGTCCCTGTTAATGGAAGGCAAGCCAAACCTGTCCTTGATGGAAACTCGGAGAGAGTGCCCGCAGAGTCGGAGAGAGTGCCCGCAGAGTCGGAGAGAGTGCCCGCAGAGTCGGAGAGAGTGCCCGCAGAGTCGGAGAGAGTGCCCGCAGAGTCGGAGAGAGAGCCCGCAGAGACTGAGAGAGAGCCCGCAGAGACTGAGAGAGAGCCCGCAGAGACTGAGAGAGAGCCCGCAGAGACTGAGAGAGAGCCCGCAGAGGCGGCCGACCCAGCCAAAGAGGCGGCCGACCCAGCCAAAGAGGCGGCCGACCCAGCCAAAGAGGCGGCCGACCCAGCCAAAGAGGCGGCCGACCCAGCCAAAGAGGCGGCCGACCCAGCCAAAGAGGCGGCCGACCCAGCCAAAGAGGCGGCCGATCCAGCCAAAGAGGCGGCCGATCCAGCCAAAGAGACTGCTGAACGAGCACGTGAGAATGCAGACAGCCCCAAAGAGGTTAATGAGAGCCCCAAAGAGTTTGCTGAGAGCCCCAAAGAGTTTGCTGAGAGCCCCAAAGAGGTTGCTGAGAGCCCCAAAGAGGTTGCTGAGAGAACAAAAGGGCCTGCTGGTGCGGATGGAATGGCCTTAGAGGAGGAGAAAGAGCATTTTTTAAGGTTCCAAAGACAAGCCCAAGTTAAAATGAGGCCAGAGTATATCCCTGAATGGCGGAGGAAGCCTGCGTTTGAGGACTACTGAGTGTCCTACCGGAATGAGAAATTGATGCCTATTTGGGAGCAGAGGAAATGTCCCCCAAAGCCTAAGCTGAACGAATCAGTGGTTTGGGAGCGGCCGCACAGTGATAAAAAGGAGAACATTTCTCAATTTCGACAGAAGCCCCGGCGAATACGACTGTTGTCATTAGACAGTGAGGATAGTGACAAAGAGGCTTCTACTGGAGACCAGCTAGAAAGTGTTGCTATGCCAGTGTCCGATGTGAACCCCTTAGAAAAGACTGTTCCTGAGACCTCTAAGAAACAGATAAGCAGCAGCCAAGAGGAGAAAGATGAATCGTGGGTGTCCTTGAAAAAATTAATTCCTTGGCGTAAGAAGAAAAAATCTGATGGTAAAATGGAGCAGGCTCCTCTAAATGAAGCTGGACAAGCTGCACAGTCAGAAGGATTTGATGATGACTCTGATGAACCAGCCGTAGTCCCGCTGGCTGAGTTTGATGCGGCTGAGCAAGAAAAGTTAGATGCTCAACGATCTATGGAAGCCTCTGTTAAGGATTCATCAAAAGAGCAAGGAACCGTACCTGAGAAATGCACTGAAGAACTAATTCATGCTGTCACTGTGACTGTGATAGAGAGCTGTTACCAGTCTTGAAGAAAGATCTCCATCCTGGATTAGTGCGACAGTGACAGAGCAAGCAAAGGAACTTCAGTTGTCTAAGAACAAAGATAAACTTGAAACTGGAATAATTGTTGAAGCGGTTAAATTTAGCACATTTTCACAAGTTATTGTTGAAACCGAGAATGTTCTAACCAATGAGGCAGAGTTAACTTCAGGAGCATTAACTGCTCTGGAAGAGGCAATAGAAATCTCGTGTGCTAAAGAGACCACTGAAATGTTGTCTGTGGTTTCCCAAATAGAAGAGTCACCTGCAACAACCGATGAAGCTACACCTGTGCCAGAGGAAAGTGACAGTGCCAAGAGTGTGGAAGAACAACAGAAGTATGTTGATCATGTCCTTCAAGCAGTTGCAGAAAGTGCAAAGCTGTCTGTAGAGGCAGTTATAGATACCATCAACTATGCCAAAGCCATTCCAGATTTGACTGAACAGCTGGAAGTTGAAGTTAAAGAAAATATTTTAGAACCATTCACCACTCTGTATGCGTTTTGGAAAAAATAGAAAATCCTGATGATGCACAGGTGAGAGACACAGAAGACATGGTTGTGCTGTGCATTTGCAAGCATGAGTCCAAGAGTTTAGTTGAGGAATGTTTAATAAGCCCAGCTCCACAGCTATTGGAGAGTACTCTTGAAAAAGCAGAAACTGTACCAAATGTAGTAGATATTATTGAAACGAATACTGAGGACTTTGAAATTATTTGCACAACGGAATATGTGCCATCACTTGACGAAAAACTCCCTGAAATCATCCCTGCTGATGGTAATGAAGAAGAATTTACATATTTGATGGAAAAGGCAGCAGAGGACGTGACTGCAGAAAGCATTCATGATTTCTTCAAGCATCGGCCAAGGCCATCTTGCGAAGGGAAAGCCATGCCGCTTATTAAATCAACAATCAGCCATGCAGTTTGGAAAGTAAGATGGACATTAGTGATACAAAAGAAATCAAAACAAGTGACTCTGCTCCAGCAGAAGAAGGTAAAGTGGATGCAAATAATTCTATCCAAGCATCACAGGCTTGTACGGGTGAGGTATTAGAAGAAACTAAAGATGGAAGAAGTGAGCCAGCTAAGAGTACTGATGAGCCACAAACGGCTTTGCACGCAGTGGATTCGGAGGACCATGTGGCTAAGCCAGAGTCCATTCCGAAGCCTGTAAGTGAAGATGAAGATCCTACTTGTGAGGTCCAGCAGGAAATCCCTGTCCCTCTATTGGATTCTCAGACTGTTGAGGAAACATCTAAATGTCCTGTACCAACACAGCATAAAGCCAAGCCTGTGATTGAGAGGAAAGTTAATCTAAATATCGCCGTAAAGAGACAACGGCAGATGGAAAGGAGGGGTTAAAGGCAGATGTGGTATCTGTCATTGTGTCTGCTGAAACAACTGATGAGATAATTCAGAAAAAGACAGGTGAAAAGCTGCAACTTCTTAAAGCAAAGCTACAGGTAGCAATAAAACAGCGTCGTACCGAAGAGCGGCAGAAGTGCCAGGCCATGTTTAAGTTGGACAATGAAGTTGGCTTTGAAGTTGAGGATGACGAGGGAAACACTGAGACTGTAGAAAATCTCCTGGCAGGTGAAGATTGGAAATGATGACAGGCTCGAAGTGAGTGCAATGGATATTGTTATATCTGTACCCAGACATGTGACTACAGAGTCCACCATGATGCTATACAAGGACAGCTCTACAAAGTTGGGGGATTCACTCCTTCCTGATAAAGGTGGCACACAGGAAGGATGCAAACAGACCAGTAAGGTAGAGAGAAGAAAGATTTGCAGGTGGCCACTATTGCAGCCTTCTACCTCAATGCGGAGGGCACAGAGGAGGAATGGTTGGCTGGGCGAAGAGGTCTTGAGTGGTACGCGACCCTACCGGATGTCTGGCCTCTCGGCATGTCGCCCAACACCATGTTGTTGAGCTGATGGGGAGGGTGTGTGACCGTTTGGCCCTTAGATGATATGGCAAGCAAGTGGAGTATGGAGTTCTTGACAGGAGTGACGGAGTTAAAACTTCTGAAGAACTCCTAATTTGTGCAACTTCCCTTTAAAAGCCTGAAAGCAGACATAGAAAGGGGGTGTGGCTGGCTAGGCTCTGGGCAGGTTGTGTGCTGCCGTCAGAGCAAATCACAGAGTGGAGCTGGAAGGTGATCCTGTGTGGAACTGCAGTTGGAAGTTTTGTGAACAAGCCTGTAAGAGATCACCTCATTTACTGTGACTGGGAGTACTGGGACAACAGCAAGTCGTGTTAGCTGTTTGCAGTCGCAGGACGTGTGAGCTGGAAGAGTATATACAGCCTCAGGACACCAAGTAAGTGAAGGGATTAGTGAGAATCCCCAGGCAGAGTTGCCTTAAAGGCCTAGCGTGTGTGTAGCTGACAGAGGCCTCAGAAGGAATGTACCAAGACTTATTATGCCCCAGGGAAGAGGCTGAGTTTTGAAGAGTAAAGTGACTACAAGTTGGTGTTGTTATATATTCAAGGGTCCCTGGGGTGAAGCATACGGGAGAGACGGGCGGGCCCTATGCTTCATCCACGAAGGTGTAAAGAGTACCATGGAAGAGACTTCAAGATGTACTAGAGAGTATGTGTAACCTGGCCACAAGGTGGCAATATAACTAAAGAGGAGATGATGTGTATCCTGGCCACAAGGTGGCAATATAACTAGAGAGGAGATGATGTGTATCCTGGCCACAAGGTGGCAATATAACTAAAGAGGAGATGATGTGTATCCTGGCCACAAGGTGGCAATATAACTAAAGAGGAGATGATGTGTATCCTGGCCACAAGGTGGCAATATAACTGAAAGAAGAGGTTCTTTGTATCCAGGCCACAAGGAGGCAATACAACCTTTATAAGAGACTGACTGTATCCTGGCCACTAGGTGGCGCTATTGTGCGAAAGCTACTCCTTCCAGAAGAGACAGTGGGGGAGTGTTTATTTTACCTGCAGGCCGAGAAGCGACCTCAGGGATAGACAGGGCATTCCAGGTCATAGTAAGTCTGTTTACGTAGTATTTTGTTTTATTGCTGAGTATAAGCACTGTTTTCTTTTTGTTGGCGCCGGCAAATAAACAGCAGTCAATTAAGCCTCTGACAAGCCTACTGTGTTTTCCTCCCTAAAAACGTAAAAGAGCAGGATGCAAACCCCGTCAGAAGGGGGTGCCCTGTCACACTACATATGGGGTGACAACTTGAAGGACCAGCATGTCATATTTCATAGTTCCTCCTAGAACAGCTGCTTTCAACAAAACTGAGTTGCTCTTGAAATGGTTTGGAATATGTAGGGTGAAGTGGGAGTGTGTTGTTAGGGAGGTATTGCAGTTCATGTAGCGGGTATTGATTTAGGGAGAATGCAGTTAAAGGCAATCATTACAACTTTGGCAATACTTTGCTTTAGCCGTGAAACATAACTTAGCTAAAAACTGGAAAACTTCCACGTTAAAACTAAAAGAGTTTTAAAATTTCATTTTAAAATCAATTATATTTTGATCAATGAAATATGTACTCATGTTATCCAAAATACACGCCCCCTCTTTCTCAAAACCTGGACTCCTTGGCTTAGCTCCAATCATAGCACAGTGTATTGAAATTATAATATGCCCATGAGAGAATGAGGGTTCCCATACCGGGTTGGTGAGGCCAGAGGGACCAGTTATTAAAACGGTTTGGTATATGCGGGATGAAGTGGGAGTGTGTCTTAAGGAAGGTAATGCAGTATGCAAGGGTAGCGGGCCCCCTGACATATTAATTATTCGTGCAGGGGTTAATGACTTAAGTAGCATGTCGTTAAAGGCACTCATTATACGGATGAAATGGGATGTGGATAGGTTGCACCTTTTATTCCCTAAAGATCATGTTATATGGTCAGAGATAGGACACCTTATTATGTGGAATTCTTACATTTCTCCTACAATTTTAAATAAATTCAGGAAGAAAGTGAATAAGACGATGTCTTGCTACATTAGGGCTATTGGTGGAACGTCACTACGCCACACTGATTTGGAAGGGGAGGATACATTAGCATTTTTAGGAAGGATGGGGTTCACCTCAATGATTATAGATCAAATTTGTTTATCTTGGCATTTAAATTAACTCTTTGTGTAGTCTTGGATAGCTTAGTTCGTCATAAGAATAAATTATAGTTGTCACCTTATAAAATAGTATACTTTCAATTACTGTTAAATTATATGTTACTGTGGTAGCCACAGCTCTTTGTTATATGGTTATTAGCACAGATCTATGTTAAATGGTTAAAAGCACAGCTCTATGGTGATGAGAACTTAATTGGAGCTTGCTATAAAATGTGGAGAGTGCTTATTGGTAATTGCACGTCTCCAATTAACACACGTAAGGGACTGCCATAGGCGGCAAGGTGCTCTACCTGCATAATTTAGGTCCGAAAAGGGCTGAGTGCTTGATGTATCCGCATGCAACCAAATTTAGATGGCTGGCTTTGCACGCATTTATCAGTTAAGGGTGCGATGCCTGGGACACGGGATTCCCATAGTTACAATTTGTGTGCTTTGCTGTAACTGCGCACCTCTTGGAAATTCGGGTCTGAAAAGTGTGGGATTTATCCGCACGCAACCAAATTAGATGGTGATATGGAACTAATTTAACTGCTAGGAGTGCATAGCCTGGACAAGAGGGTCCAATAGTGTACAATGGGCTTTTTTAGTGTAACTGTGTGATACTTTGAATTCAGAATGCATAAGCTATCCTCATGCAACCAAATTAGAGTTTTTTGGAACGCATTTAACCATTTTAAGTGCATAGCCTGTAGGGGGGCCGGCCCACAGTGTCCATGTGCCTGTGGTGGGGAAGCTTGGCCACAGGTGGTAATAAGCTGCGAGGTGCTCTCATTTTGTTGTACTCCCGGGGCACGGGGTCCCCTTGAGCCGTTAAGTGTGGGTGGGCAGGCACCTCTTGTTATTTATGTGTGTTATTATTTATAATAAACAGAGCTGTGGCATTTTTAACCCCATACCTTGTGTCCAGTATTTATTGGTCTGTTTTAAAATACAGTGGATACGTATTGACAATTCTTAGGTCAAGAAACCCCATGACTGCACAGAGTTAAAAGAGTTTGACCTAGCCTGGAATTAGGAGGACCTATTTTTATTATACATTCCTAGGACTGTTACCAGGGAGGGGTTATTAGATAATGGCTTTGTAACAGGGTCTAGTTTATATATACTGCATCACATCCCTTCAACTAGTTAGTTGGGTCCAGATATCAGATTGCATATCCTGTTCCTCCCTCCCTTGTAGGTTTGATATTTTCATTGTTTTATAAAATAAAAATAAAAAAATAAACTTGTATGATGTTATGCTTATCGATTTTGTTATATGTTTTAAAGAAAAAAAACATTGATAAAAAAAATAAAGAGGAAATATATTATTTACATTTAAAAAAATAGTTTCTGCAAAATGTATTATGGATATTCACTAAATGATAATTGTATTTACATAGGTTATTACTTTGTATAGTCACAGCTTAGGTATTCAGGGGTGCTTGCCCACAGGTGGTTAATTAGCTGCGAGGTGCGCTCATTTGGGTTTACTCCTGGGTCATGGAGTCCCCTTGGGCCATTAAGTGTAGGTGGGCAGAAATTGTTATTGTTTATAATAAAACAGAGCCTTGGCCTTTTTAACCCCAATACAGGGGAGTCATATTGAAAATGCTTAGGTCATAAACCACCTTGTGCCTTTCAGGAACAACAGTTTCCCTGTACTGGGATATCATATGTTAACCACTGATTTATGGGAGAAAGTTGATTTTACTATAATAGTATCTTGAATACACTGCTAGTAGTTCATCGTAACATCACATATATAGTTGTCAGTGTGGGGAACACATGTTGGTCACACTTTGCGAGCCTCGTGAAGTGAGGTGAGCCATCGACCACGCAGGACTTAGACTGCAATGAGGTGAGCAGTTGAGGCACGCGGGACTTAGGTGGCGAGCAGTTGAGGCATGCAGCTTCGAGGGTCGCAACTGCGACCAAAGCGCGTAACTCTAAAACAATAACTAAAACAATAACATATTCACACATAGCACAGGGGGAGAACCAGGAAGCTTGGGAGTGAGGTTGCAAGCGAATTTAAGCTATATTTGGGTTTTTTCGTCAATACAAAATCGGCTAAGCGAGAAAAAAAAAGGTGGCCGAAAAATGTAAAAACACCAACAACGCCAGGCACGCAGGACTTTGAAAATATAACCAACGGCAGCCAGTGCACACCACGCATACATTCAGCAGACACACAGAGGAGAAAGACACAGGGAAGGGATAGAGGGGAGATAATAGAAAGACACATGGCATTCCCAAGCACAAAACTTGCAGGTTAATGAAACCTGCAAAGAGGAACTCATCGCGGGGCTCACAATGAGCACCGCGAGCAGGAGAGGCTTGTAATGAGCTCCAAAGGTGCTCATTGAAAGCCACGCAATGAGCACCAAAGGCGCTCAGCATGGGGCTCATGATAAGCGCCGATGGTGATTAGTGCAAAGCAGGAAAGTTGAAGTACACATGGGGTTGAGGCTCGTATGGAGCGCCGAAGGCACTCAGCGCAGGGCTCGTGAAGGTGCTCAGAGGAGCAAAAGCCTTGCATTGACAGCCTTACAAATTTAATCCTGTCATTTTTGACGGCCAATTTCCTAGTATATTATATAGTTGTGTGTATATTTATTTATATGTGTGACTGTGTTTGTAAAACAATTCATAAGCCATACCCTGAAACAAGGAACTGATCAAGCTCTTGAATGCTTTACTAAATCACTGATATTATAATTATGTCCTCAACGCACAGTGTATGTACCGCCTATCCACCCTCTTTACATATCATAATCAGAGTAGCGCATGTGTGTTTTAGGGATCAGACATGTCCAGCTCTGTTCATTGGTGTAGGCACCATATTGGTTGGCAAACCTGCAATAGTTAACAACACGTCATTAATGATGTATAATACCGATAAACCTGGAGAAATATTTTTTTGCTTGGCAGAGTCTATTAAAACATTATAAAATAAACAGTTTTAAAAAAATGATATTTATTTTTTTCTTACTAAATAGCTTTTTCTTCTCAAGCAGATCTGACTTTCTCCACCTCCCTGGAGACTTGCCAGCTCTGCCTTGGCGTTGGATTATCATGGAGCTTGAAAGCAGGCTGGATTGATGTCACTAGCCCTGCCATATAAAATAGTTAGTCCTGCCCCAATGCCTACACAGATCTAACAGCTATATTGTAATCTGATTGTAACTCCCTCACAGGTCTTGCCCAGTGACAGTGCATAAGCCATCATGGCCCGCCCCCTTTACAAGCATGCACAGTCAAAATAAGAGTCTGACTGTTTAGCCAATTTTTAAAAGGCATATCCAAGTTTCATGGATTAATACATTTCTGTACCTATAGGCAAACAGGAACTCCAGAGTTTATTTCACATTTTCAGCTAACCACATTGGCCAGAACAAGATATGCTAATTTAGCCTGGGTTTGGAGGGGTGTTAACCCTAATTTTCAACTGGCAGAAATTACAAGACATTTTGCTAACTTCAAGGTAAGTGTTTAAATGTTTATTCTGGTATTTTTTCCTGCTAAATTTTGTTGTATACACTATGAATTATCTATCAGATGCACCCATAATCCAAGAAACTTAGATATGCCTTTAAGTCCAGCTTCCAGGAAGAACTGACCATGCCCCGTGATAGGCAAGGCAGGTAGGCAGCTCTGGTTGAGAGGACAACTGACAGGTTCAAAAGAAAGAAAAAATATTAACTTTTATTTATTTTAAACTTAGTGTTTTTAATAGTCTATGCCCAACAAACAAACATATTAGCTTCACTTGTAAATGCACTACAGTGGCCCTTTAATATCATGCTTTCAATGTTTGCCAGCATCAAAAACACATTTTTCTCAATAAAAACAGGCATATTTTAAAATTATTTGTTTGATAAGTAAGGATCACAATATATTTCCAAATTTGACAGTTTTTCTTATATTTCTACAATATTTTTGCAAACTCTTAAAATGATATAGAAGAATTATTAATGTAGAAACTTTTTAAAAACATATTTGGAAAGGTCAAATGTAATTTCTTCCCCCATAATTTTTGTAATTTTATTATTATTATTTTGGTTTATTTAGAAAATAACAAACACATGAATTTTGGGTTATACTTCCAAAATATCTCTTTATTTATTATATTCTTTTGTAAATACCTTACTTAATTTAGAAAAGCATTTCACTCATTCTGATGGTAACCTTTTCCTTTTTACCATTTATAAAACTTCCACCTAAATCATCTCATTTTAATCACTCCACAGTTATCATTCAGTTCCTTTAAAACCAAGGGATTAAGAGGCCAGCTGTAATGTGGAATGCAATTTAAGATGTATTGCTGACAAACTGATATTGCCATCTGTTAGTTCCACCAGGTGTACAGTCCTTTGATGAAACATGTCATTGTTACCTTACAAAGAACAAGAGCAAAAAAAATTTGAGCATATTTGATATGCAGCCTTCTTTTCATTTAACCAGTTCAGAAACATTATATCCAAAGTAAATTATAATAATACCATTAAAAACTACTTACCTAGTTAGTTTTACTAGTGGTTCATGCATTTTTAAGAAATTAAAAATGTAATACATTTATGTATTCTAAAACCAAATCATTTTTACATAATTTCGTAAGAGACAATTTCTAACAACACTATAATAGCTTCTACATAAGATATCTTCTAGCATAGAGGGACATGGAGGGTTTCTAGATTTTACTAGATATGTAAAATATCCATGCATTTATACTCAGTACTTTTGTGTACTTTGTTTTATTTATTAAGAGTCACTTACAAACAGACATACAGTATAAATTATTTAGGGACCCTTTCTAGATCACTACCTTGTTGTGGTGAAGCGGCTTGTGTACTTCAATGAAGCTGTAAGCTATACCATATAGGGTAACCTAAGATGGGCAAGTCATAGCAGAGAGGTCAGAAAAGGAACAGGCAATCCACACCAGCATCTTTACCAGGAAAATCTTATGGATAAACATGAACAGAGACATAATAATATTGTGCGTGGCATGCTGTGGTCCATAGGGTCATGGAGTGTAGGACATGACTGAATGATTAATAAACAACAAAAGATAAAGGGACATGGAAACCCAACTTAATTTTACAAGCATTTAAAAGAGCACATATTAAATGTTACAAAAGTTGTGTTTTGTGTGAACAAAATAATAAGTAAAACCTGTTAAAACTTAATTGAAACTAATAGGAAATTAATACAACATACTTTAGTTTCTCAATCTCATTGACTGGCAGAGGGCAAGCACCCAAGAGCAGTTCCAGTCTCTCAGCCTGGGTCAATGCTGTAGGAGAAACCTGAGAGCAGCAACATCTTTGGAAAAACAGCACTTCTGGTTCACAGTTGGAGAAAAATAAATCAGAACTTCACTGGCCTACATGTGAATAAAACCCTCTAAACTGTTCCAACACATGTGAACTCAAGTCAGGCCCCTCAGGCCTTCGAGGTGCAGGAAGGAGAAGGGAGCATTCTGACAGCAGCTGTTGTATCTTAAAGTGTGGATTAAAAGCAAAATCTACCTGAGGTGGAAATGGCTGAAGTTGCTGAGAATGCTGAGACTTTAGAGGCCTTTATAGCAGAACATTATCCTGATACAGGAGCAACCCACCCCCAATGCCGAGCCTTCAGGTGAATCAGATGAGCCAGCATGTAGTTCCAGGCTCAAAAGGTATAGCTTTTAATACCTTTGTTTGCTGATACTAGACAATGAAGGAATGTAGTGACTCCATTACTGTGGAAAGGAGAATATACCAGACAAATCTGCTGTTGGCATACACTTGCTGAAAGTGTCTGTTGGTTTCCAGCTCTGTGAGGTGAATGCTTTATTACATGCTCCTAACAGCAGGAAGTATGGAGTTTTAAAACCCCAGAAGGACTTGAGAGATTCTGGTGCTTTTTATGTTGTCCCTAGTAAAACAACTCCCAATATACACAAAATTAGGGAGATGATAGCCACATTATTTCAGATTTACTTTCTAGTCTCCATTCCAGAACCACTCTGAATCTATACATCTCTCTGCCACTTTTTACAACACACTGCCTCTGTAACCAGAAATATATATCCTCTTTTGCCACATTTTCAATCTTCAATCTTACAGGGGCAGTGTGCTGTGAAGAGTGGCCTGGTGAGATGTATAGATTCAGAAGGGATCTGGGGTGGAGACTAGAAATGCAATGTAAATCTGTGGTACAGAAATAATGTGGCTTATCATCAACCCTAATTGTGTGTATATTTGGAGAGATCATGGGAGATGTTTTCACTGGGGACTATATCACTATATACTCTGATTATTCATCTAGATTACTGGAGACTCACGGCTACCTAACTTTTCATATACATATATATGTGTATCCATGAATACAAAACTGAACAACATAGTGATGAGTTTAAATCATGTACTTTACAACAAAAAGGGGTACTTGCATTATTTGTCCCATCAAAACAAGAACCAAAGGAGTACTCTGTCTGATGGAGTTTATAAACTGGTTGAGAAGCTCTAAGTAGCAAGCAGTTGCAGTTCACTTGAAGGTCAAGCGGTTATCACACATATGCCAGATGCCACAGCCATGTCTGAGCAGGACTCTGGTGCAGTTCATACTCACCTGCAGTCTGGCTGAGCAGGCCTGGCTCATGTATATCTGGAGTTGTAGGCTCCACTGGAATGAAACATTACCTCAGGATTGGGGGGGGGCTGGCCAGGGCCTTGGTCTGTGGTGCGTCTCTCTCTCCTGGTAATGATGCCCATGGATATTGAAACATGAAGTAATTACAGGCCCCTGTCTTCAGTATGATTCACATTTCTCAAATATGTGCACTGAAGCAGATTTAGTGGATGTTTTTAAATCTCAAAACCCTGATGCTCATGGTAAAATCTATATAAAAAGTGATGCTAAGAGCAAAATAGACAAAATCTATCTAAAAAAAAACAAGCTAAAATTAGTAATGTTTTGGCGAGACCTGTAGAATTTTCAGATCATATTCGTGTAGGTATCCAACTGAACATGAAGGCTCCTGCAGACAATTCTCTGTACTTAAGTGAGGTGAGAAGGTAAAATCAGAATCTATAAACCAAATGTAAATGAGAATGATATAACTTCTGTATGACTGTCTCTTTTCTCTATCCCATGACGTAAAATGTTGGGTTTTTAGAATGTTTTTTAGAATGTAGAACCCAATGTTTTTGAGCAATGTAAGGAAACACAGCCAAAGAGAGTTCTGACAGAACTATGGGATGTAAAGTGACAAACTATATTTCAACCTCAGAAAATCCTTGATTTGGTACATAGTAAAATTGATATACAGGTAGTATTGAGCTAAACAGAAACCCCAAACTGGATTTAGGTCTGAGCTTCAGCATGGGGAGTCCTAATCACTATGGCCCTCATTCAATTGCGATTTGGCCAATTGAATAGGGCTCTAAATAAGCACATAGCATATATTTTTTAAAGACGTTTTTAGTTAGTGATAATCTTGCTTTTGGATAGATGTTTACTAACTAAAAACTTCTTTAAAAAAATATGTTATGTGCTTATTTAGAGCCCTATTCAATTGGCCGAATTGCAATTGAATGAGGGCCTATATATGTGGGATAGGCAGCAACTAAGTCCCTGGAGAAGAGAAAAGCTCCCTGTTCTGATTGGTTAACAACAGCATTTTTCCATTGTTTTGGTGATTTGCTTAGCCCAATCCTTTGTGAGGTATAAAATGTTATTTTGAATCATACAGGGTGGGGAACTTCAGCCTCAGTCTTTACTGGTATTAATATATAAAAAGGGGATATAAAAGATAGAAACTGGCACCCAATCATTTTACTTAACAAAGATTATAAAATTATTGCTACAATTCTGTGTGTTTAGTTGAGTCATTGATAAATCCTGACAAGTCTTGTAGTATACAGGGTAGACAGATTGCAAAATATCTTATTACAGTGCAAGAGATGTTTGAGAAAGCAAAAAGAGGGGCTTTATGTGGATATATGGTGAGTCTAGATCAGCAAAAAGCATTTGATGTGTTAATCATTTGTATCTCTTTCCAGTGTTGGAAAAAGTATGGAAAATCAGGAAAGTTTGTGTCCTGGCTGAATGCTCCTTATTGGATACTGAGGGAAGACAAATTATTTTCTCAAAATATTTTTATTGAAAGCAGAGTTTAGCATATGAGTACAAAATTGCATGGGGTCAATATACATTCATATTACAATATGGGTTACATTTATACAATATCATTAGCATTGGAATATATGAGAACCCTTGATCGTATACTTGAAGTAACACCATTCTCAAGGTATTTATTAACTATTCTCCCAGTCCTTCCCCAGAGGAAAGTTCTAATTGGGTGTTTAAATATCTATAGGCTTGGGTTCACAAACAAAGATTTAAGAGGGGTGTCCACATCTATGGGCTCTTAGGTGGCTGAGAAGGCCAATGCGGGACAGGCAGACTTGACCACAGTGGTTGCACAGGAAAGTTTGTTCTTGGTTGGGTGCTGTAGTGACACAATTTTTTTAATGTTCCCTCTTGTTCTTAATACCAGCCCTGTTTGTGGTCTCGAAAGGGGAAATAGCCTGGTGAATGGTACTTCTGAAGTAAAGGTGGACCATCAACAATGGTCAATATGACATCAAGGGACTGTTTCAGTGAGTCCTTGTACTTTTTCTTTGGCCCTCCTCTGTCACGATTTCCACTGGTGAGCTCATCATTTAGCACAATCTTTGGAAGTTGATCATCCTCCATCCTAGAAATGTGTTCTGCCCAGCGTAACTGCTTCTTCGACAATATGTCTTCAATGCCGGTGATTCCTGCCTGTTCTAGTATTTCAGTGTTAGGGATGTGGTCATTCCAGTGAATGTTCAGGATGGTGCGGAGGCAGCATTGATAAATCTACATCCGATTCTGAACATCAGTCTTCTTCAAACTAACTTCTAGACCGAAGAGCTCGGCAGCCTCGGTGAAGCAAGATGTAATTCGCTGCATAGCTGTCGCCACATGGGAAATGAGGGCAGCATCGTCGGTGCAGAGTAGCTCTCGAACGAGTCATTCCACTGTCTTGGTGTGGGCCTTTAGTTGCCTCAGGTTGAACAGACTGCTGTCTGTGCAGATTAGATGTAGAGTCCATCCTCAGCAGCAAGGTCTGTTGTGACCTTTTGCAGCATCATACTGAAGAATAGCGTGAATAGAGTGGGTGCAAGAACACAGCCCTGCTTCACACTGTTGCTTATTGGGAATGGCTCAGATAGGTCATTGTTGTGCCTGACTTGGCCACTCTGGTCTTTGTGTAGTTGGATTATCATGTTAAGGAACTTGGGAGGAAATCCTATACATTCCAGGATTTGCCACAAATCCTTCCTGCTCACAGTGTCAAACGCTTTGGTAAGGTCAACAAACATCACATAAAGTCCCTTGATCTGTTCTCTGCATTTCTCTTGGAGCTGCCTGAGAACATAAACCAAGTCAGTGGTGCTCCTGTTGACTCTCAAACCACACTGACTCTTGGGGAGGAGTTGTTCTGTGATAGTGGGCACCAGTCTGTTGAGCAGTACTCTTGTGAGGATTTTCCCGGAGGCGGAGAGCAGAGTTATCCCCTGGTAACTGGAGAAGTCTGACTTTTCTCCCTTCTTCTTGTACAGGGTGATGATGATTGCATCACGAAAGTCATTTGGCAGTTTGCCTTGGTGCCAGCAGAAAACAAAGAGCTCATGGAGTTTAGCGTGAAGTGCTGGGCCCTCATGTTTCCAGATCTCAGCTGGATACTATCAACTACTGCAGCCTTACCATTTTTTAGCTGCTCAATGGCTTTTACAGTATTTTCGAGAGTAGGGATTTCATCCAGTTCTGTTTTCATTGTTTGTTGTGGAATGCAATGGAGCGTTGAGACTGAAACTATGCGGTTGGCACAGAATAGAGTCTGAAAGTTGTCAGACCACTGGTTCAGAATCAGCACCTTGTCTGTAAGGAGTGTTTGACCGTTTGCACTGCACAATTAGCCTAGAACCAGGTGTGAAGGGCTATACACGGCCTTCAAGGCTCCATAAAACCCTCTGTAGTCACCGACAGAGAGGTTGGTCCACCACTGGTTCTGAATTTCTCAAAGCTTTAATTGGAAGTTGCTGCACACAAGATGAAAGGCTGCTTTCTTGTTATGGCAAGATGGCTGAGCGAGATGTGTTTGATGGGCGAATCTCTTTTCCAACAGTAATTGATGGATCTCCGGACTGTTTTCATCAAACCAGTCTTTGTTTTTCTTTGTGGAGAAACCTAGGACCTCTTCAGAGGTCTGCATGATGTTGGATTTGAGATGTTCCCATATAGCATCTGTGGAGGGATCCGTAAAGCATCTACGATCTTCTAGTCTTGACTGGAGATTCACCTGGAAGGTGGCCTTTACTTCAGCTGACTGGAGGTTACCGATCTGTAACTTCTTCTTTGAGGCTCCTTTCCTCTTTGGTTTAGGCTTGAAGTGGAGTTGAAGTTTGTAGTACACCAGACGATGGTCCGTATTACATTCCGCACTTGGCATCACTTGGGTGACCTGGACATCTTGAAGGTCTCGATGGCACACCAGAATATAGTCTATAAGATGCCAGTGCTTGGACCGAGGATGCATCCAGGTTGTCTTTAGTCTGCCTTTCTGCTGGAAAACTGTATTGGTGATGATGAGTTTCTGCTCAGTGCAAAACTCTAGCAGAAGGTGCCCGTTGTCATTGTAGTTTCCAACACCGTGATTGCCAAGTACACCTTTCCAAGCTTCTGATTCCTTGCCTACTCTGGCATTGAAGTCACAGAGGATGATGACCTTGTCGTCTGCAGGGACATTTTGTGAAGGTCGGTGTAAAACCTGTCCTTTTCTTGAAGAATTGGGGCATATATACTGAAAATTGTAGCATGCTGTTTGTCTTGAAGAGGAAGGTGCATAAAAATGATGTGGTCAGAGTGAACCTTTGGCAGTTTATCAAGTTTGGAGGTGATATGTGTAACGGAGCTGGAACACGCAGTCCAATATCTCCGCTAGTATACGGTAAAATATCCAAGAAGCACTACAGTCTCACCATTCCCGACCTCCCATATTGGACGACACACAATTTGGGAGTCAAATGAATACTACTTTATTTACCTTTACAGAAATATTTATACATCTCTTTGGCCACAGGTAATACACATAGAGAGAACAATAGGTGGGGTCACACCTCCCAGGGACTAGCCGGCTACTTTGATACAATAACAGACATTGATAAGATAATGCTTCTCTTTGTTCCATCTTTCACAATGTGAACACTTTACACAATAGGGCTCTCCTGCCTCTAGGAGACCCTAATAGGATTATGTATTATGCTAGGTGTCTGTAATATTCTGAGCTAATATCCTGCAGAGCATCAACCAACATACATATAATATAACAGTAGGATCATATTTTAACCAATAATTAAATAACCATAAAACAGGGTAAAACAGTGATGAGTTCCGTTACACACCTCCCCCGTGACCATAAGCCGGCATACACGGTCTGATCCCAACGGATCGGCCTGGGGATGTCCGGACAAAAGTATTTGTTGGTCAATTCTCTAGTTTGACAACCCATCAGCATTACTGCAATTCACATTTACTCACATTTCCCATATCCCCAGGTAGCTGGGATCTGAGCGCACAAAACTACCGAATAGCGCTCAGATCCTCTTCACACAGTTCAATTGCCATGTAGCTACAGTCTTTCCCATAGTCTTTCATTATATGTATGGGCTTCATGGCACAGTTATCTGGGGTATCATGGTTCATACAGGGCAAGTACAGAATGACACCCCTGTATGTAAAGGGCCAGAATGAGTGACATACACTCTGGTATGGCAGAACACTGGTTCCAAAGGGCAATATGTCCCAGGGCCATAGTCGCAGGGCAGGAGGCTGGCAAACAGTCCTCTCCAAGCCAAAGTGGCGAAGGGCACTTCGTCACACATCTCCCCTTTGGGGGGAAGTCTAACCAGGCACCTGGATATTTCGCTGGGGTGATGGGGCAACACGCTGAGGGGACTTGAGGGGCAGAGGCCAGCGGCACTCTGCCCTGATGCCAGCTCTACCGCTGGTATAACCTGCAGGACATCCTGCTCTGTACAAGGGACAAAGGGAGGGCAGAGGCCGACTGCACTCTGCCCCACTGTCAGCTCTTCTGCTGGGGTACTTGGGAAATATTCCGGCTCAGTAGCCAGGGAAAGGCGGGGTTAGTGGGGGTTAACATTTCCTCTGTTAACCCTGGAGTCACATTAGGAGTTAGCTGGGGAGGGGAATTTGTACTTACCCCCTCCTCCGGTTGTCCCAGTGAGAGTAGTTGGGGATCTGGACAGGCTGTCCAGCATCCCGGTAGGTCAGGCACAGAGACCCTGGTCCCATCTGCGCCGTCTGGTGGATTGGTGTCTCCCCTTGTTAGGGTAAGCTGTCGCTGGGGGGAGAGGGCGACATCTTCAGCTCTTTGGGGTTCACACTGCCGCTGGGTGGGAAGGACGACACCTTCTGCCCCCTGGGGTTCACACTGCCGCTGGGGAGGAAGGACGACACCTTCTGCCCCCTGGGGTTCACACGGCCGCTGGGGGGAAGGACGACACCTTCTGCCCCCTGTGGTTCACACTGCCGCTGGGGGGGAAGGATGGCCCCTTCTGCTCCCTGGGGTACACACTGCCGCTTTGGGGAAAAGACGACACCTTCGGCCCCCTGGGGTACACACTGCCGCTGGGGAGGAAGGACGGCACCTTCTGCTCCCTGGGGTACACACTGTCGCTGGGGAGGAAGGACGACACCTTCAGCTCCCTGGGGTACACACTGCCGCTGGGGAGAAACGACGGCACCTTCTGCTCCCTGGGGTACACACTGCCGCTGGGGGGGAAGGACGACACCTTCGGCCCCCTGGGGTACACACTGCCGCTGGGGAGGAAGGACGACACCTTCAGCTCCCTGGGGTAAACACTGTCGCTGGGGGGGAAGGACGACACCTTCGGCCCCCTGGGGTACACACTGCTGCTGGGAGGTGGAATTAGTTGGAGTATTCCACGTGGAGCGGTTTCTGTTTCTGGGACAGTCTCTCTGCATGTGGCCCTGCTGGTTACACGTGATGTACCGTTGAGGGGTTTGGTAGTTCCCACCACCCGGACGCAGTGCTGGGGCGGGTTAATGGTGGGAGGTGGGTTAGCAGCTCCCAAGATGGACCGCTCCCGTGCCCGTTGCTTTTCCATTATGTATTTGTGTACATCTGTCATTAACCATTCCAAGGTTTTTATGGGAAGCGTACCTGGGAAAACGGCCAGTCTGCTTTGGAGTTCTCTTCCAAACTCATTCTGTGGGGTAATACGAGGTACTGTAACCATGAGTTCCTTTCTGTCTGCATCCCTGTAGTCCGCGGCCGCCTCCTCCTCCTCATGATGGAACGCTGTCTGAAAACTAGCCGGTTCCATCCTGCTGTAGCCAGGGGCGCTGTACGGATACTAGCGTTGCCCTCAATTTGTACTCCACGGAATGGTGTCTCCTGTAGCTGTCCTTCTGACCGTGGGAACATTTCCGCCACTTGCCAACAAATGTAACGGAGCTGGAACACGCAGTCCAATATATCCGCTAGTATACGGTAAAATATCCAAGAAGCACTACAGTCTCACCGTTCCCGACCTCCCATATTGGACGACACACAATTTGGGAGTCAAATGAATACTACTTTATTTACCTTTACAGAAATATTTATACATCTCTTTGGCCACAGGTAATACACATAGAGAGAACAATAGGTGTGGTCACACCTCCCAGGGACTAGCCGGCTACTTTGATACAATAACAGACATTGATAAGATAATGCTTCTCTTTGTTACATCTTTCACAATGTGAACACTTTACACAATAGGGCTCTCCTGCCTCTAGGAGACTCTAATAGGATTATGTATTATGCTAGGTGTCTGTAATATTCTGAGCTAATATCCTGCAGAGCATCAACCAACATACATATAATATAACAGTAGGATCATATTTTAACCAATAATTAAATAACCATAAAACAGGGTAAAACAGTGATGAGTTCCGTTACAATATGGTTCCTGACCATGAAGCCCACACCAGAGAGATGTTTCTCATTTTCTGGCTTCCCTGACCAGTAAAGGGTATAGCCTGCCCCATGTTCCTGAAAGCTTCCTTCCTCTGGGAGGCGGACTTCACTGAGGGCAGCAATGTCAATAGCAAGCCTAAAATAGTCTGTAGGCTCCTAGAGCAGTGCGTCATTCTGGGCGACCGATGTCTGTTGTGTCAAGCATAGTTCTGATGTTCCAACATGCGAGTTTCAGGCCAAGTACACCTTGTGAGGCAGGTTACATAGTTACATAGTTACATAGTATTTAAGGTTGAAAAAATACTTTCAGTCCATCAAGTTCAACCTTTTAAGATCTCCTCTGATCTGCAATATGCGGATTAACTATTAATTAATTAGTTGTTAATTAATTATTAATCAATTATTTAATGTTTTATTTTATTTATTTTTTATTATTATTAATTAGTCCAGAGGAAGGCAAATAGAAAAAAGAAAAAAAAAACAAGCGAGACTTAGCCAATTGTCTCAAGGGGAAATGTAATCAATTTGGATCATTACTGTCTCTCTTATTATCCATGATAACCCTGAATATCCTTTTTAATTAGAAATAAATCTAGTCCCCTTTTTAAAGTTATCTATCGAATCCGCTGTCACCACCTCCTCTGGTAGAGAATTCCACAGATTAACCACGCTTACTGTGAAGAACCCTTTTCTTTCTTTAAGGTGGACTCTTTTTACTTCTAACCTCAAGGGATGTCCTCTTGTCAGTTGAAAACCTCTTGCTACAAAAAGTTCACTTGACAAAGCCTTATATTGACCCTGGATGTATTTATATAACGTTATCATATCTCCTCTTAGACGCCTTTTTTCTAGCGAAAATAAGTTTAATTTGGTTAGTCATTCTTCATAACTTAGCCCCTCCATTCCCCTTATTAGTTTTGTTGCCCTTCTCTGTACCTTTTCCAGCTCTAAAATGTGCTTTTTATGAAGTGGTGCCCAAAATTGTACTCCATATTCCAAATGAGGGCGTACTAGAGATTTGCATAGTGGCAGAATTATATTTGCTTCCCTGGCTTCTATACCCTTCTTAATACATGCTAATATTTTATTTGCCTTTGCAGCTGCTGCTTAACTTTGAGCACTGTTACCTAGGTGGTTGTCCACAAGCACTCCCAAATCCCTTTCAATATCTGATACACCTAGATTTGCTCCATTAAGATTATAAATTGCATGGCTATTTTTCCTTCCCAGATGCATAACCTTACATTTATTCATATTAAATCTCATCTGCCATTTAGATGCCCGTTCCTCAATTTTATGTAAATCTGATTGGAGGGAAAGCTCATCATTTTCTGATTTAATTACCTTGCACAACTTTGTGTCATCAGCGAAAATGGAGACCCCACACTCCAATCCTACCTCTAAGTCATTAATAAATATGTTAAAAAGGAGAGGACCTAATACTGAACCCTGAGGAACCCCACTTACCACATTAGTCCAATAGAAGTATGTTCCATTTACAACAACCCTTTGCTTCCTGTCTTTTAGCCAGCTCTCAATCCATGAGCAGATATTTACTGCAATTCCTGTATCCCTTAGTTTGCCCAATAGTCTCCCATGTGGCACTGTATCAAAAGCCTTTGCAAAATCCAAAAAGACTACATCCACTGAGTTGCCTTGATCCAGGTTCCTACTAACCTCCTCATAGAAACTAATTAGATTTGTTTGACATGACCTATCCCTCATAAACCCATGTTGACTCCTACTTATAATCCTGTTCAAATAGACATATTCTTGTATATTATCCCTTATTAACCCTTCTAAAAGCTTCCCCACTACAGAAGTTTGTCTCACTGGTCTATAATTCCCCGGATTTGCTCTTGCTCCCTTTTTAAATATAGGTATCACATCAGCTTTTCTCCAGTCATCTGGTAGAGACCCTGTGTTGAGTAAATCTTGAAAAATTAGATATAATGGTTTGGCTATTACAGAAGCCAGTTCCCTTAGTACCCTTGGATGTATTCCATCAGGACACAGGGCTTTAATAACATTTATTTTTTACAACCTCTTTTGGATTACTTCCTGTGTTAACCAATTATTTGGCAAAGGTAGTGTAGCCCCATGTTGCAGTGTCCCAACCACTGGTACCTCCCTTGTCTATACCGAAGAAAATAACCTATTTAGCTCATCTGCCTTTTCCTGGTCACTAATTTTCAGACAGCCTGTTCCACATTCTAATGTTCCTATAGCTTCCTTCCTCACCTTCTTCCCATTAATATACTTAAAAAATATTTTAGGGTTAGTCTTACTCTCTTTTGCAATTAATTTTTCATTTTCTATTTTAGCCAGTCTAATCGCGCTTTTGCAAGCCTTGTTGATTTCCTTGTATTCCCGTCTCTGTTCCCTCTTGTTTGTATAATTTAAATGCCTGTTTTTTACTCAGTATCTTGATCTTTAAATCATTGTTAAGCCACATGGGTTGTGATTTATTCCTTTTACTTTTATTCCCACAGGGTATATGCCGATGTGTATGTATATTTAGTAGGGATTTAAATGTTGTCCATTTATGTTCAGTGTTTTTACCTATCAGTTCTCTGTCCCAGTCTATACTTTGTATTCCTGCCCTTAGACCGTTAAAATCTGCCCTTTTAAAATTAAGAGTTTTTGTTGGCCCCTTAAAATGTTATTTTTTTAATTCAATCTCAAATGAGACTGTGTTGTGATCACTGTTTCCGAAAGGTTGCCCTATTTCAACATTTGATACAATATCAATATTATTTGTAATGAGTACATCTAAGATAGCTTCATTTCTAGTAGGCTCCTGTATAACCTGGGCCATATAATGATCCCTGAGTGTACTCAAGAACTTGCTCCCCTTAGCTGAACTGCTGGTCTAATTTATCCAGTTTATTTCAGGGTAATTAAAATCTCCCATTATTAGAACTTGCCCGTGCTTAGCTGCATTTCCAATCTGTAACAATAATTGTATTTCCTCACTTTCAGCTATATTTGGGGGTTTATAGCATACTCCTACTAATATTCTTTTGGAATTTGCTGCTCCGCTATTTAACTCTACCCACAAACATTCAACTTTATCACTAGGTCCACCATAAATATCTTCTCTGACTATAGCCTTAAATTCAGGCTTAACATACAGACAAATCCCTCCTCCTCATTTACCATTGCCTCTATCTTTCCTAAATAGGTTATAACCATCCAGATTAACAGTCCAGTCATGAGATTCATCCCACCACGTTTCGGTAATGCCTATTAAATCCCATTTTTCATTAATTGCTAATAATTCTAACTCTCCCATTTTTCCTGGCAAGCTTCTGGCATTAGCAAGCATACACCTTATATTATCAGTCTGTAGTTCTGAAGTGCCTGCCACTGAACATTAATTACTTAGTACTACCTCCCTATTGACTATACTACCCCTCCCCCCATCTCCTCCCCTATGAGTTGTTAATTCATCCCTTATACCCTCTACACTTTCTACCCCATTACTTATATCTAGTCCTCCCCCCCCCACCTACTAGTTTAAAAACTCCTCCAGCCTTTCTACCATCCTATCCCCTAGTACAAAAGCTCCCTCATCATTAAGGTGCAATCCATCCCTACTGTAGAGATTGTACCGAAGTGAGAAGTCAGCCCAGTGCTCTAAAAAGCCAAACCCCTCCTTAGTGCACCACATCTTAAGCCACGCATTAACCTCCTTAATCTCCTTCTGCCTCCCTGGGCTAGCACGTGGCACTGGTAGTATCTCAGAAAATACTACCTTGGAGGTCCTTGCCTTCTGCTTATTACCTAGTTCTCTAAAATCATTCTTTAGGACACTCCATCTTCCACTAACTTTGTCATTGGTTCCAATATGTACCAAGACCGCCGGTTCATTTCCAGCCCCATCCATTAATTTGTCTACCCGATCCACAACATGACGAACCCGAGCACCCGGGAGACAGCAAACTGTTCGATTGCTGGGATCTGGGTGACAAATAACCCTGTCTACCTTCCTAATAATAGAGTCCCCTACAACCAAAACCTGTCTGTTGTTCTGCCTATTCTGACCTCCCTCTCCTCCAGTAGAGCTGTTCGCCCGGCTGTTAGAGGGAACAGCTCTATCTGGCATTGCCATTCCTGAATGGACATCCCCAACAGTTTCACTCAATCTGGCAAATCTGTTGTTGTTTGCCAACTCAGAACTGGCCTGCCTCCTCCTGTTCCCCCTGCTTCCCCTTGTAACTGTAACCCAGCTGCCTCTCTGGACATCATCAATAGCCCCAGCTCCACCCTCCATGCTAGGCCCAGCTAAACTGTGCTTAGTGAGCGCCAACCCCCTTTCCAGTGGAGCAATATCACTAAGTGCTGCAATTCTCCTCTCCAGATCTCCAATTTGAGCTTCCAGAGAGGCAACATGCTCACACCTCTCACAGAGGTATGGACCCTGGATCATCTGTTCCAGTATTGCATACATATGACAGGATGTACACTGAATAAGGTTGCCACTGGACTGACTCATAATTATTATTATTGTCTACGAAATTTCAGTGTGAAAAATAAAGAATATAAAATAATATATTTATATAAAGTTTTCCTCCTTTGCACTATAAATCTGCCCTCCCTTTTCTTTGAAGGCCCTCCTTTTATTTAAACTCCTAGGCTTTTACTAGAATTGCACTTGATACTGAAAATGTTCGCAAGCTCACAAGTTCCCATTCTCTGGTTTATATTAACTTCTGCCTTCTCGCCTGGGCACAATTAGTGCACTCTGCAATTTATCAGCCTTTACTTGTAAGGTAAATCCACTTGTAAACAGGCCCCAAACCAGCTCACAAATCTTTTATCCTAGTTTAACAGTCAAGCCACACCCCTCAGTTTATCAGCCTTTACTTTTTAAGGTAAATCCACTTGTAAACAGGTGTGAGCCTTTTTTTTTTTACTGAGTTTCGACTGCATTTGGAGATGACCGTTGATCGTGGCTAGCCAACTTGGTGAAGTAGAGACAAGATTTCTTTAGGCCACCTTTTTTAGCCCCCTCTCCATGTGGAGCAAGCAGTGCATTCCCTAGAGAAGGCTGCTTCGTCATTCAGGGTGCTGCTGAATGATGCCGTTGACTCCTGGGTCAGCATCGCGCGAACCATACACCTGAACCGCATGCATGCAGGATTGAGACTGCGATATCCAGTGACATCTTCCACATGCCGTTTCACCCCTTTCCCATCACTGCATGGCTTTAAATTGTTGATTGTTCTAGATGTAGACGTGCCCCCTTGGGCCTGCACAATTGAGTTTTTAGGTGAGATGCAGTGTGAGGAGTACTGGTTCCACCCTTTACACTCAGGGTTCATCTGTCATGGCCTATCAAGCTTGGACAGTGACAGTAAGGTCCTCGAGTTGTAGGTGTTATATTGGTGTCCTTCTCCTAGATGGATGGCCTTACAGGGCTAACGAGCTGCATCTGCCTGGGTTTTAGAGTTTTCCTTCTCCTAGTCTGGCTGCCAACCAAGGCTAATGAGTCCAGCCTACCCATCTGGTAATACCACCAGACATTAGGTCGCGCCATAACGTAGCATGATGGGTTTATGGGGGTCTGTATTGACCCCCATGAGTGACAGGGTTAGTGAAGGGCTTAAGGGGGTCTATATTGACCCCCATGAGTGACAGGGTTAATAAGGTTTTTTTGGGGGTCTGTATTGACCCCCATGATTGACAGGGTGACAGTGTATTTTTTCTTTCTTTTACAAAGGGTCCTTTGAATTCTGAATTTTGATTGCAGCTGGGGTCCCCGATCGCGTGCAATCGGGACCCCCACTGTGATGGTTAATGTGGGGTTAATGCGGGTTTCCAAGCTTATCTCGGATCCCTTCTTGGGTAAGTTGTAGGTGGCTGGGCGGTCCTGGGTCTTTGAGCCTCGTTTTTATTTTTTTTGGCGGCCATTTTTTCTCTTGCTCAGGGGATTTTCATGTGTCTGAACTCGGGAATTTGGACTTAAATGGAGGTGTAACTTCACTTTCAGAGGTCCTGGGTGCCCCCCCCCCCCTTGCTATGGGTAAGCTTTTTATGTAGTTTTTGTGAGTATTTGGTGTGTTTTGACTGTTTTTAGGTGCGCACAGTTCCGCTATTTTTCATGCGTGTGGGTGTTTGTTATGTTAAGGTTGGTTCTGAGGTTAATGCAGGTTTCCGGGGTGAGCCTCGTTTTCGTTTTTTTCGGCGGCCATTTTTTCTCTCGCTTAGGGGATTTTCGTGTGTCTGAACTCGGGAATTTGGACTTAAATTGAGGTGTAACTTAACTTTCAGAGGTCATGGTTGCCCTCCCTTGCTATGGGTAAGCTTTTTATGTAGTTTGTGTGAGTATTTGGTGTGTTTTCACTGTTTTTAGTTGCGCGCGGGTCGGCCGTTAGTGCGTGTGGGTGTTTGTTACGTTAAGGTTGCCTCATTCCCTAAGTGCTTTTCGAGGACCCGCATTTGCGGAGACGTTGGGATGCTCCACCACCGCAAATGCGGCCCCTCGCTTCGAGAGGACCTGCATTTGCGGGGAGCTGCGCGAGCCCTCAAGTATAAGCAACAACTCGCATGCTTACAACTATATATGTGATTCCAACCTGTTTCTCCTGAAGCCAATGACTCCTGGATGTGCTTCCCTAGTAAGCGAGTTGATCTTTACCTCCTCAGGCAGGCGATCCGGCCTCCTTACCCCCCCCCCCCCCCCAAAGCCTCCTTCCCCATCACCTGTGTGATATTCTCTCCCATGTACTCTCTCTCTTTCTCTCTGTTGGTAAACTATCCAGGGACTCTAGATTTATGTAAATGGGGGAGACAAATTATAAATGTATGGGTTGAAGAAAGTTTTCCCATTAGATCCTGGGTACTTCAGGGGTATCCCCTTAGTCCCTATTGTATGTTTTTTCTATTGATAATTTTTGAAAATAATTGAGAGCAATAAAATAACCAACAGGCTCTAGTGATCTATGTAAGGCATGTTGCCTATTCAGATGATTTAATGGATTTTGCAAATTCCTGAAATTCTTATGAAAAACTGCTTTTGGAGTATGGGAAATAATCAGAGATCAAATTCCCAAATTAGTTCCAGTAAATCTTTTTGGATTGGGGAACTAAAAAAAATTGTTCTTCCCCCAGGTATTGAAACTGACAGTTAAAAATGTTAGTATCCTGGGAATTAAATGGAATATATCCACCACCTGAGAAAGCTGCGATAAGTTTAAGTAATCTTTTCTTCCAGATGTTGTAGGTAAACAAGTTAAATATAGTGATTGTCATGACTTAATTGTTTAAGGACTCATATTGTCAGCAATTTAGGAATATGTCCAAGGGAGCATGACATTGTTACATTGGGATTATGTGTTATTGTGTGGTTATATGTTGCCTGTATATGGTTATTATGTATCCTAGTTATAATATATTATGAGGGAAAATGTTATATAGAACATATGTGGAATTGGTAGAAATGCTCTGCATAGAAGTTAGCTGCAGATCATTGCACACTCACACATACAGACCTTGGGTCAAGACAATTGCATGCACTTCAAGTAGTCCTAAGCAAACACTTGAGTTTAACATAAAGGTTTGTTCACTAGCTATCTGGTGAGTTTGATCTCAAGAGCTTTGATAGCCCAAGATTGCAAGCCAGATGGTCTGACATCACACATACACAAATGTACACAAGGGTGTCGTATTGGAGAGTATAAATATGTTGTTTTGATAATTCAATAAAGGTTGAGAGAGAGTTTTCACATAAACAAGGTGTGAGACTATTTCTGTGTGTTGTATCCTGACTTGCGGAGTGGTCGTGCCATGGGCCGCTAAGTAAGCTGGATCCAGTATTCTCTGCCTGTACCTTTTGGGCCTTGCCCTCTTCAGAAGCCATCTTTTGTGCCATAGAGAACAGGAACTACACAATTCTGCTGGGGTAGGTTTGAACTAGGTTCATATCAAGCCCCCTAGAAGAAGCAGATCGTGACAGTGATCACTAATATTGCATGTTGGCCAAAAAAGTTATTTTTGTTTTTCAATTTTCAAGGGATGTTTTTGGCAGCGGTGAAGTTGAGCGGTTCCTTTAAAGGTTGGTTATCAATATTTGAGGTAAGGTTTCAGGGTGAAGGGTCACTCAAAAAATACAATATTTGCCATCATATGAGATCCAGGCAGTTAAAATTGTCAGGAATACTAAAGTATCAAGAAAACACATTTATAAATTAGTACTGGATAGAACATCACTCAACTAGACCTGAAATATTGTCTAGTTGTATAGTTTTACAGCAGTTAAATGACCCCAGATTACCCCCAAAGATAAAATATATACCGTATTTATCGGCGTATAACAAGCACTTTTTTTACCTGAAAATAGGAGGCAAATGATAGGTACGTGTTATACGCCGGTATTGCCTCCCCCCTCCTCATCCTCAACCTCCCTCCTCATTTTAACCCCCCCCCGCATTCTAACCCCCCCCTCAACCTAAATCCCCCTCCTCCTCAACCTAAACCCCCCTCCTCAACCTAAACCCCCCTAAATACCTCCCCCTCACTTACCTGCTTCTGCTCCGGCCTCCCTCCTCATCCTCCCTCCTCAACCCCCCCATCCTCAACCTGAGGAGGGAGGATGAGGAGGGAGGATGAGGAGGGAGGTTGAGGAGGGGGTTGAGGAGGGGGTTGAGGATGAGGAGGGGGGTTGAGGAGGGGGTTGAGGATGAGGAGGGGGGTTGAGGATAAGGAGGGGGGTTGAGGATGAGGAGGGGGGTTGAGGTTGAGGAGAGGGGTTGAGAAAGAAGCATGAGGATGGGGGTGGAGGAGGGGGGTTGAGGAAGGAGGATGAGGATGGGGGGTAGAGGCGGGGGTTGAGGATGGGGGGTTTGAGGATGGGGTTGAGGACGGAGTATGAGGAGGGAGGTTGAGGAGGGGGTTGAGGATGAGGAGGGAGGTTGAGGATTTTGCTTCAAAGTTCTTTATTTTAATTTTTTTTCCCTGAAATTCCCTTCTTAAAATGAGGTGCGTGTTATACGCCGGTTCGTGGTATATGCCGATAAATATGGTATTTAGGTTATTGTGCCATATGAAAATATTTGTCAGACAGAATCTAAAATATATCAGCAGAAAAAGGAACAGACTTCCAATAGAACCGGTCAGCCTTTCTGTGTATCACCAGTATATATATATAATAAATACCACAATTCTTATTCATCCAAAAATTATCTTTATTGGTACACCATATATAAAAATTAAAACCAGTTGTTTAAAACTAACATAGCTTGTCCCATTATCAGAGTTTACCAAAGTGTATCACCTCACAAAAATGAGCATAATTAAGTTACTATTGTATGTACATGACACTATTGTGTGCTGGATGTCCCACGATTACTGAAAGTAATTTTTAGCGCAAAATTTAGCACAAAATACTATCAACCCTAATATAAGTGGCATTGGTGGAGCCCCCCACTTGGTCCCTATAAGTAAAAAGAGAATAACTAAATGAATCCCTCATACAGAACTAGACCTATTAGTGAGTGGTGGTATTTGAGGATTGCCACAAATCCCCTTAACATAAAAAAATACAAACGAATAAAAAATAAAAATTGTAATAAAAACTAACAGTAAATCATGGGGCAACATCAGTATATATTGAATGATATTTTTGAATGACATGTATTTATACATAATCGCTGCAATATATACTGATGTGGCCCTATGATTTACTGTCAGTTTTCATTACATAGAGTAGGTTAGTTTGTATTTTTTGAGGTTAAGGGGATTTGTGGCAATCCATAAATACCTCCACTTACTAATAGGTGTTTTCTTCTCTTAGAGAAGGTCTAGTTCTGTATGAAGGATTAGTTTAGTTATTCTCTTTCACTTATACAGAGCAAGTAGGGGGTTCCACCACTGCCACTTATATTAGGGTTGATAGTATTTCTGCAAAATTTTGCACTAAAAATTACTTCCAGTAATCGTGGGGCATTCAGCGTACAACAGTGTCATGTAGAATAATTACTTATGCTCTTTTTTGAGAGGTGATACACTTTGGTAATCTCTGATAATGGGAGCAGCTACTATATGTTAGTTTTAAACGATTGGTTTAAATTTTTATATATGGTGTACCAATAAAGATAATTTTTGGATGAATAAGAATTGTGATATTTATTATATATATATATACTAGTGATACACAGAAAGGCCGACTGGTTCTATTGGAAATCTGTTTCTTTTTCTGCTGATAAATCACTTCCTTATCGTATTTTTGAGTACCCAATAATATTTATTGTGAGATAAGGGGAATACTCTTTGCCTTAAGGAGGATTACATACATACTTTGGAATTGTAGAATCTAAAATATAGAAATATCACTGACAGGAGTTGTCTGCAACATACATGTAATGATATAGAGACAATGGAGCATTTAATATTAGATTGTCCGAATTCTGCAGCTGTTTGCAATAAAATTGCAGTTCTTTTAAAAGACGAACCATTTAAAAATGAATATTATCCTCAAATAGCTTTGCCTTATAGAACTTTATGGTTAGTGTTTACCATTGATGGAATGTAAGATGTGCTGTATCCATTAGGAGACATTTAATGCTTATAATGTAATAGCTAAATATGTTATAGAGAATTTAAAAAATATTCATCAGAGGAAATCTTATCGAATGATGGGGAAGGGATTTAAGTCAACCTGGAAAGGTTTCTTCTGTTAAATAAGAATCAGATTGTATAATGTTTGTCTTGCAAATTTGTAAATAAATATAAATTCTGTTTAATATTTTAGTACATTTTAAAGATTCCCAAGGAACATTGTGAAATAGATGTCTCTTGATGTGGATACCTGAGAGAAATTGTGAAGAATAAAGTAGTTTATCCATGCTATTAATTTACAATGCAATGCAGCCTTTCTTTACCCAAAACAAAACACTAATTTGGTCACAATTGTAAATGTTACTCTTAATATGTTGAGTCTTACAATTTAACTTCAAGTGATCAATTAGCAACATGCTACCTATTCTTAATTATTCCCATTACATTACACATTGTGTCATGATGTTCCTCATGCTTTCTTCTTCCTCAGAACCTCCTGCCTTTTTTTTCAGGCTCTTCTCCTCAACTTGTCCACACCATGGCCCCCATTTAATTTTCCAATTTGCAATTACATAAGCCACTAATGGAGCCCGTAATTGCAACAGATATTTAATTGGCTACATTTTGCTACTCACATTTGATTTGCGAGTTACAGGCTCAAAATAACCGAGGTTGCCAAAAATGTAACTTCGTCCTTTGCTCAAGATACAAAATCAATATTTAATTACAACAATTCAACAAGCCTGCAATTGCCTTCTAACCCATGAATCACAAATGCCGGAAAATTGTTTCTAAAATATTATTGGTTCCATAGAGGACTCGCAAAGGTTTTTTTTCCAAGACATAAGAGTGTCTTAGCAGCAATTGAATTTAACACACTTAAAAACAATACAAAAGCTCATCAGATTATCATGCTCAGCATTCCACTTGTCACATCTGTGCACATAAAAACATATCTGGCTCACTCCTCAAGTGTGATTCATCATCTACAGTAAATTAGAACTTCATATACATTGCCAAAAAACAGTTGACACAGCATTTAAAGAGATAGCACACTTATATAAATCGATGTAAAAGCAGTAAACGATGGGAGACAGCATCACTTAGCATTCACGGAGGCACAAAAAAGCAATGAAATATATAATGCAAAGTAAAATTTATACGTCATGAAATACATGCTAACATGAAAGGCTTTGTTGAGGGCTGTAACACCAGTAAAACAAACAGGAAAATATAAACTATAACAATGTAATCAGATACATTCTAAACAAATATTTAATCTGATACTGTTATCAGTAACATATCTCGATTACTCTGCATCAAAAAGTGAGTGTAATCAATACATGGAGCATAACATAAATCAGATGTAATGCCAAATAAGTCTCAAATACACAAATTATTATTTTAATACCTGAAATCCACCTGGCTATTAACAGTTGCTGTAATCAACAAGCTATATAATCCCAGCCCCAACAAGCCATTAGCAAGTCTGAACCATCATGGATTAGCATCATATCAGAGCTTTGCATGTGTAGGTGAATAAAAGATACTGTAGAAAGAATGGATGGATGTATAGAATATGGAATGGTGGGGACACAGATACAAGGCGTGCAATTGAGGAGTGGCTTATGAGTGCCAGAGAGGAGAGGCTGGGGTGAATGGGGGAGTGAGTGGTAATGTGATTTATGCTGGTCCAGAACCAAGCCAGGCAACTGAATTACCACAGGCTATGCATAGTGTCATGGTGGGGGATCAGGTAGGGGAGAGAGCTAGTGGCACAGGCACAGGGGGATATAGGGGCACCAGCAGACAGGGAGGATGACATTGATGTGGGTGAACAGCTTCTGGGGGGATAAGAAACTCACAACCAAGCAGATGATGTACTGGGGGAGGCTGATCAACAACGAGGTGGCCTTGAAGTACTGCCCTTGGGCTAGCAACAACCACTGGGAGGTGAGAAGGCCCAGGAGCCTGAAAGAAGGATATGGGCACCCAGGGAGAGAGTCGCATTAGAGGGGTTAACTGATGGAGAAGTGTATGAGCATTTAAGGCTGACCCATGCCAGTCTTGTAGATCTCTATGCAGTCCGGTGGGGGGACCTTGAGCCTCTGTCTTGGACCAATAAAACTATAGCGGGAAGGACACGGATGATAGCCGCAATACACTTCCTTGCATCTGGTAGTATCCAGAACACTGTTAGTATAGTAGGAGAAATATCTCAGGCAAGCTTTTTAAAGTGTCTGAGCACATTCCTCTGTGCTATTGTTCTGAAAGCTACCAGATTAATCAATAACCCCATCACTTAGGAAGAGACCTGGAAGGTGAAAAATGTTTTTTATCGATTCGGAGGTGTCCCTAATGCGCTAGGCGATATTGATTGCACACATGCTGCATTGACACCTCCTGAAGATCAGGAAGCGCTGTTCACAAATCACAAACAGTATCATTCTATCAATGTACAAGTTGTTTGTGATGCAAACATGCACATACAAATTGTGTTTGCAGGCTTCCCTGGAAGTGCTCACGATGCCCATATCCTGCGTCAATCAGGGACCTATCGTCTATTCCAGTCTAGTCAATTTCCATCTGGTTAGCTACTGGGTGTGTACCCATTCGTAATCACAGGCAGGCACATCTTACTAAGAGGGAATATACTAACATATAGAAATCATATTTCACTGTATTGCTCTGGTGGTCACATGTGACAAAGGGAATAACACTACCTGAGCCATAACATCATTGATTGTCTCAAGTTGATAGTATCAAGTTGGGAACATCATGTTCAAAAACTAACATTACATGAATCATTAGGGATACTTCCACATGCTTTAACAAACATCATAGCATCATATTAATATATACATATCCCATTTTGTTTACTACAGGAGATGCAGAATATGGGTGTTTGCCGTGGTGGTTGACCCCCAGAGGAGAGGTACAATGCTGCCCATACCACATGCTGGAATATAATTTAGGTCACCTTCTGTGTGATCAAGATGCACTTCATATGCTTACATTCATCTGGTGGGGCTCTACAGTATACCCCAGACAAGGTTTATCAGATCATCATTGCCTGCTGTTGTCTGCACAATATAGCAGTACAATAAAGTCAAACTGACTGGGGGACATTGATGAGGCTCTGCTACATTGTGAGGAAGAGCCTTTACCTCACCCTTTGTGGATAATGTGCAGGGGTCACAACAATGTGCATTCGTGAGTACTTCAAATGTAAGTATAAACCTAATAACAACTTACTATAAAGTAGCTTGATTATGCATAAGTCATACAACTTTGTTCTATTTCCCCATTGTCATACAGAATATCAAACAGTCCCCAGTAGAGGAGAGCTTTTTGATATGATGTATGTCTCATGATGCATTATTGATTTACACTGGTAAACTAGAACACTCTATGCTATCTGTTAATGGTAAGTACACACACATTCCCATGCACATCATATGTACTTACAACTAAAAAACAAAATAGCTAAATGGACTGGCTTATATCTCCCACAATGTCAATGTATATAGGCCCAGCAATCTTATATGAAAACTTCACCACAGTACAGACCATTAAACTTAACATTGAATGATCATGCAAATCCACATTCAATAGAGGTCAATGCAATTAATAGCAATCTGTAAATAAGAACATGCCAGCATATTTTAAACAATAATATATGTTCAGTATTGGATACAAAGATGTGATCACTAATTATAGTCTAAATAAATGGTGAAATCAAAGGGATTACAGTGGATTATGTGTGTAATAATCTCATCATATTGCCAGTACTGAACTGCTGCCGTGTGTCAACTCATTTGTTACCAACACAGACAAAGAAAAACAACATGTACATCAACAGAACACCAGCTACATGAATGTGAACTACATTGTAAGTATTTCCTGAATAACATGTGCATGTATGCTGAAGAAAAGCAGAATTACACCTCCATTAATGGAGGCTTACCTCTCTTTTCCCAAAGACATCCCATACGTAATGCTGAAACTGTCCAAAAATAACAATCATCCACTAAGTACGTGTCCTTGGGGAACATATCTCCTCGTGGATATCTTCTTGACCTCATCAAAGGTAAAACACCACATGATACATCAATGTAATAAGTGTGATATTCCCACAGCATGAGTAATTTGAAATAGTCATCATCATTATCTGCCAGACATATGTGCCAACATACATGCATTTGTTGGTATATGGTGAAGTAGCTACTCATATTGCATGTGTAATGTTCATCATAACATGTTCATTGTATGTTTCTTCAAGATAACAAACATTTGTCATATTCTTCATGGTCAGAACAAGGCATGAAGATAAGCATCCCGTCATTCCATGGACATGCTAATGTTACATTGCATCATGTATGTGCATGTCTCCTAATCACTGTGTTGTTGTATCCAGTGTTATATCTGATTCAAACTACTGATTAGCTAATATATGTAAAGTTTCAATTGCAGAATATAATGCAGATGTCATGTGACATATGTCACATGATGTTCCTTGCATACCAAAAGCACACATACGCTACATAGATTTATATATACGTATTGCTTTATACACTATATACTCTCCTCTACTTGGACTATTTTGAAGCCTGCATCATTCTTCCTTCCAGATCTCTTTTTGAATGCCAATGTGACCCTGTACATATGAGGAAGAGTAACTCTAGGATTGGAACTTAACTGTTATTGAGGTTATGTTAGTTTTCAGCTATGCATATGCAACAACAGATAATAGAGATGCTCATTCAGATAACAGAACTACCCTGAAATTGCCTTTGTTGGGAGTGAATCACTCAATTGAGTGAGACCAGACTGATATGGTTCTGGTCAGGTCCCCATCTGAGTGTCCCAAGTTAGATATGAAGAGGCTGCTCTCATAGCCTATTGTCACGTCCATAGAACTGACTTATTAAGGTTATAATATTCACTGATTAACCACCTATACTTTGTCAGTTGAGCTTTTTGTGCCAATAGGTTTTTAACTGACAAGAGGCAATCCTTTGAGTTTAGAAGTAAAAAGATTCCACCTTAAAGAAAGAAAATAGTTCTTCACAGTAAGGGTGGTTAATCTGTGGAATTCTCTACCAAAGGAGGTGGTGCCAACGGATTCAATGGAAAACTTTAAAAGGGGACTGAATATATTTTTAATTAAAAATGGTATTCAGTGTTTTCCTGGCTAATTAGAGAGAGAGTATTGATCCAGTGAGGAGTCCGATCTCCAGTATCTGGGGTAGGGAAGGAATTGAAAAAAAATTCCCTTTTGAGACGATTGGCTTAGTTTCACTTGTTTTTTTTTCTGTTTGCCTTCCTCTGGATCAATTAACATCTAATCTGCATATTGCAGATCAGAAGAGATCTTAAAAGGTTGAACTTGATGGACTGAAAGTCTTTTTCATAGTACATAGTAATTTAGGTTGAAAAAAGACTTTTAGTCCATCAAGTTCAAACTTTTTAGTTCTCCTCTGATCTGCAATACGCAGATGTATTGTTAATTGATCCAGAGCAAGGCAAACAGAACAAAAAACAGTGAAACTTTGCCAATGGTCTCAACAGGGAAAAAATATAAAATTCCTTCCTGACGCCAGATACTGGCGATCAGATTTATCCCTAGATCAATACTCCCTCTCTATTTATCCAGGATAGCCCTTAATGCCCTTTTTATTAAAAAAAAATATCCAATCCCTTTTTAAAGTTATCTATCGAATCCGCTGTCACCATCTCCTCTGGTAGAGAATTCCTCAGATTAGTCACCCTTACTGTGAAGTACCCTTTTCTTTCTTTAAGGTGGAATCTTTTTACTTTTAATCACAAGGGATGTCCCCTTGTCAGTTGAAAACCTCTTCGCACAAAAAGTTCCCTTGACAAAGCCTTGTATTGACCCTGGATATATATAAGGTAATCATATCCCCCCTTAGATGCCTTTTTTCTAGAGTAAATAAGTTTAATTTTGTTAGTCTTTCTTCATAACTTAGCCCCTCCATTCCCCTTATTAGCTTTGTTGCCCTTCTCTGTACATTTTACAGCTCTAAAAATTTAGGGTTAGTCTTACTCTCCTTTGCAGCTAACTTTTCATTTTCAATTTTAGCCAGTCTAATAGTCCTTTTGCAAGCCTTGTTGATTTCCTTGTACTTGCGTAAAGCAGTCTCTATCCCCTCTTGTTTGTATAAATTAAATGCTTGTTTTTTACTCCTCATCTTCATCTTTAATTCATTGCTAAGCCACATGGGTTGTGATTTACTCCTTCTACCTATATTTACACATGGTATATGGTGATAAGTATGTTAATTTAGTAAGGATTTGAACGTTGTCCATTTATGTTCAGTATTTTTACCTGTCAGTTCTCTGTCCCAGTCTATATGTTGTATCACTGCCCTTAGACCGTTAAAATCTGTCCTTTTAAAATTAAGAGTTTTCATTGGCCCCTTACAGTTATGTTTTTTTAATTCAATCTCAAATGAGACTGTGTTGTGATCACTGTTTCCCAAAGGTTGCCCTTTTTCCACAATTGATACTATATCAATATTATTTGTAATAACTAAATCCAAGATAGCCTCATTTCTAGTAGGTTCTTGTATAACCTGGGCCAGATAATAATCTCTGAGTGTACTCAAGAACCTGCTCCCCTTAGCTGAACTGCTGGTCTCATTTATCCAGTTTATTTCAGGGTAATTCAAATCTCCCATTATTAGAACTTGCCCATGCTTAGCTGCATTTTCAATCTTGAACAATAATTGTATTTCCTCACTTTCAGCTATATTTGGGGGTTTATGGCATACTCCTACTATTATTCTTTTAGAATTTGCTCCTCCGCTATTTAACTCTACCCACAAACATTCAACATTATTGATAGTTGCACCATAAATATCTTCTCTGACTATAGGCTGAAATTCAGGATCAACATACAGACAAATCCCTCTGCCCTTTTACCATTGCCTCTATCTTTCCTAAATAGGTTATAACCATCCATATTAACAGTCCAGTCATGAGATTCATCCCAACATGCTTCATTAATGCCTATTAAATCCCATTTCTCATTAACTGCTAATAATTCTAACTCTCCTATTTTTCCTGGCAAACTTCTGGAATTAGCAAGCATACACCTCATGTTATGAGTCTGTAGTTCTGAAGTGCCTGCCACTGTACTTGAGTTACTTAGCAATATCTCCCTTTTGACTGTACTAACCCTCCACCCATCTACTCCCCCATGACTAGTTAATAAGTTCCTTACCCCCTCTACACTTGCTACCCCATTACTTCTATCTCATCCCTCCCCCCCCCCACCTACTAGTTTAAAAACTCCCCCAGCCATTCTACCATCCTATCCCCTAGCACAAAAGCTCCCTCATCATTAAGGTGTAATCCATCCCTGCTATAGAGATTGTACTCAGGTGAGAAGTCAGCCCAGTTCTCTAAAAACCCAAACCCCTCCTTAATGCACCACATTTTTAGCCACAGATTAATCTCCCTAAGCTCCTTCTGCCTCCCTGGGCTAGCACTTGGCACTGATAGTATTCCTAATAATAAAGTCCCCAACCACCAGAACCTGCCTGTTGCTCTGTCTATTCTCCCCTCCCACTCCTCCAGTAGAACTGTTCTGCCAGCTGTTAGAGGGAACAGCTCTATCTGGCATTGCCATTCCTTAATGGACATCCCCAACAGATTCACTCAATCTAGCAAATCTGTTGGTGCTTGCCAACTCAGAACTGGCCTCCCTCCTGCTCCTGTTCCCCCTTCTTCGTCTTGTAACTGTAACCCAGCTACCTCCCTGGACATCCTCACAAGCCCAAGCTCCACCCTCCATGCTAGGCCCAGCTAAACTGTGCTCTGTGAACACCAGTGGAGCAATATCACTAATTGCTGCAATTTTCCTCTCCTCTTTTAATTGTTAATTGATCCAGAGGAAGGCAACCAAAAAATAAATAGTGAAACTTTGCCAATTGTCTCAAAGGGGGGGGGGGGGATATAACATTCCTTCCTGACCCCATATACTGGTGATCAGACTCCTCCATGGATCAATACTTCCTCTCTAAATATAAAGGATAACCCTGAAAACCTTTTTTAAAAAAATATATCCTGGGGTTAAAGAGACACAGGTGATGGAGAGGGCTAAAAAGAGACCCAGGGGAGGGAGGGGGAAGGAGACACAGGGTGGTGAGGAGACACAGGGGGGGGGGAGGGGACACTGGGGAGGGAAGGGGGAAGCAGACACAGGTGATAGAGGGGGGAGTCACAGGGGAAGGGAGAGGGGGAAAGAGACACAGGGGAGGAAGGGGGTAAAAAGAGACACAGGGGAGGGAGGGGGAAAGAGACCCAGGGGAGAGGGGGAAAGAGAGCCAGGAGAGGGGGGAAGAGACACAAGGGCAGGGGGAGCGTGTGATATGGGTGGGAAGAGATACAGAGGGGAAGAGGGGAAGGAGACACAAGGGAGAGGGGGGAAAGAGAGCCAGGCAAGGTGGAAGAGACACAGGGGAGGGAGAGGGAGGACATACACAGGGGAGGGGAGAAGAGACACAGGGGAAGAGAGAGGGAGAACATACACAGGGGAGGGGGGAAGAAACACAGGGGAAGGACAAGGGGGAAGGAGACACCATGGAGGTAGAAGAGGGGGAAAAGGTGCCACAAGGAAGGGAGAGAAAAGTGGGAAAAGGAGCCACAAGGGAGGGAGAGTGGAAATGAGACACAAGGGAAGAAGTAGACAGTGGGAGAGAAAGGGCTCATGATAAGTGCAGTAGGTGCTCACATTGGGTGGGAAACAGCATTGAGACACAGGAGAGGTAGGGGGGTAAAAAGAGACAAAGGGGAGGGAGGGAGGAAAAAGTCAAAGGGTAGAGGGGGAATGAGAGCCAAGGGAGGGGGTAAGATACACAGCAGGGGGGGAGGAAACACCAGGAGCCAGGGGGGAAAAGATACACAGGGTGAGAGGGGGAGAAAGAGACACAGGGGAGTGGGGAAAGAAACATGGGGAGAGAGGGAAAGAGGCACAGGGGGGGAGAAGACACAGGTGCGGGTGAGGGGGGAGAGTCACAGGGGAAGGGGGGAAGAGACACAGGGGAGGGAGGGGGTAAAAAGAGACAAAGGGGACTGAGGGGGGAAGAGACACAAGGGAGAGGGGGGAAGAGACACAGGGTAGCGAGAGGGGAGAAAGAGACATATGGGAGGTGGAAAGAAACTCAAGGAAGGGAGAGGGAGAAGGAGACACAAGGGCGGGGGAAGAGACACAGGGGATGGAGAGGGAGAAATACACAGGGGAGGGGGGAAGAGACACAGGGGAGGGACGGGGGAGAAGGAGACACCATAAAGGGAGAAGAGGGGGGAAATGAGCTATAGGGGAGGGAGAGAAAAGGGAGAAAAGAAGCCACAAGTGAAGGAGAGAAGGGGAGAAATGAGACACAAGGGAGAAGGTAAACAGGTGGAGACACAGGGCTCATGATGAGTGCTGAAGGTGCTCACATTGCATGGTAAACGGCATTGCCAGCCTTAAAATTTTATTCCTGTCATTTTTGACGGGCAAGTAGCTAGTTAAAAATGTAAATTGCATTGCTATTTTTCCTTCCCAGATGCTTAACTTTACATTTATTCGCATTTACATTTTACTTTACATTTATTTCCCTTTGGAGGGAAAGTATATTATTATCTGATTTAATTACCTTGCACAACTTAGTATCATCAGCAAAAATGGAGACACTACTTTCTAATCCTACTTCTAAGTCATTAATACATATGTTAAAAAGGAGAGGACCTAATGCTGAACCCAGAGGATCATTAGTCCAATCTTAGTATGTTCCATTAAGAACAACCCTTTGCTTCCTGTCTGTTAGCCAGCTCTCAATCCATGATCAGATATTACTGCAATTCCTGTATACATTAGTTTGCTCAATTGTCTCCCATGTGGCATTGTATCAAAAGAATTTGCTAAATTCAAAAAGACTACATCCACTGAGTTGCCTCGATCGAACTTCTTACTAACCTCTTTTTTTATTTTATTTAGATTTTATAAAAATTTAACAAAACAATTACATCATCCCCATCACATTTAACACATAATTTTTATCATAGTCCCCCATACATATTCCATCATAATAAATCTTAAAATCTTATATTACAAGAGGTTACAGATTTGTTAGATAATAAAAATAGCAAAAACACAAAAAAGAAGAAAAAAAAAGAATAAAAAAACAAGAGAAAGAAAAAAAAAAGGGAAAAAAAAAAAAATGATGGTGGTCACCTCATGGGAATTTGCTTTGAGTTTATTTGGAGAGAGTACAGAATGGTCTCACATTATCTGTTTCATATAGGCCACAATGACCATCTTAGTCTATTTTGTGTCTCCATTCTGCCTAATAAAGTCCAATTCAATTTGTGCACTTCTGTCAACTACCTTTTTATCTCCAAGTTGTTAAACTTTATTTCTTCCAGTTGAGAGTGATCACCCGTTTCGCTACCATCAAGATATTAATGGTCACATGGATCTTAACTTTTGGAATATTTACCTGAAAAAAATGAAACAGGAGTTCCTACTAACCTTTTCATAGAACCAAATTAGGTTTGTTTGATATGACCTATCCCTCATAAATCTGTGTTGATTCCTATTTATAATCTTATTTAAATAGACATATTTTTATACTATCCCTTATTAACCCTTCTAAAGCTTTCCAACTACAGAAGTGAGACTTACAGGTTTATAATTTCCTGGATTTATTCTCGCTCCCTTCTTAAATATAGGTATCACCTCTGCTATTCTCCTACCCTGTGTTAAGTGAATCTTAGTTACATAGTTACATAGGGCCTCATTCAATTGCGATGTGGGCAATTGAATAGGGCCCTAAAGAAGCACATAGCATATTTTTATTAAAGAAGTTTTTAGTTAGTGAAAACCTTTCTTTTGGATAGATGCTTGCTAACTAAAAACTTCTTTAAAAAATATATGTTATGTGCTTATTTAGGGCCCTATTCAATTGCAATTTGGCCAATTGAATAGGGCCCTAGTAATTAAGGTTGAAAAAAGACTTTCAGTCCATCAAGTTCAACCTGTTAAGATCTCCTCTGATCTGCAATATGCGGATTAGTTATTAATTAGATTATTGATTAAATAATTATTAATAGTATAGTATTGGAGAATGAATAAAGAGTTAGTCCATCAAGTTCAACCTTTTTAGATCTCTATTGATCTTTTTAATTTGGACTATTTATTATTATTGTTAATTGTTAATTATTGTTAATTGATCTAGAGGAAGGCAAACATAAAAAAAACCCCATTGAAACTTTGCCAATTGTCTCATAAGGGGAAAAAAAAGCAAAATTAATTCCTGACCCCAGAAACTGGCGATCAAATTTCTCCCTGGATCAATATTCCTTGCTAGTTATCTAGGATAGCCTTGAATGCCCTCTTTATTCAGAAATATATCTAACCCCTTTTTGAAGTTGTCTATCGAATTCGCTGTCACCACCTCCTTTGGTAGAGAATTCCACAGTTTAACCACCCTAACTGTGAAGAACCCTTTTCTTTGTTTAAGGTGAAATCTTTTTTCCTCTAACCTCAACGGATGTCCTCTTGTCAGTTGAAAATCTCTTGCTACAAAAAGTTCACTTGACAAAGCCTTATATTGACCCTGGATGTATTTAAATAACGTAATCATATCTCCTCTTAGACGCCTTTTTTCTAGCGAAAATAAGTTTAATTTTGCTAGTCTTTCTTCATAACTTAGCCCCTCCATTCCCCTTATTAGTTTTGTAGCCCTTCTCTGTACTTTTTCCAGCTCTAAAATGTCTTTTTTGTGAGGAGGTGCCCAAAATTGTACTCCATATTCCAAATGAGGGCGTACTAGAGATTTGTATAGTGGCAGAATTATATCTTCTTCCCTGGCTTCAATACCCTTCCTAATACAAATCCCTCTGCCCTTTTACCATTGCCTCTATCTTTCCTAAATAGGTTATAAGCATCCATATTAACAGTCCAGTCATGAGATTCATCCCAACATGCTTCATTAATGCCTATTAAATCCCATTTCTCATTAACTGCTAATAATTCTAACTCTCCTATTTTTCCTGGCAAACTTCTGGAATTAGCAAGCATACACCTCATGTTATGAGTCTGTAGTTCTGAAGTGCCTGCCACTGTACTTGAGTTACTTAGCAATATCTCCCTTTTGACTGTACTAACCCTCCACCCATCTACTCCCCCATGACTAGTTAATAAGTTCCTTACCCCCTCTACACTTGCTACCCCATTACTTCTATCTCATCCCTCCCCCCCCCCCACCTACTAGTTTAAAAACTCCCCCAGCCATTCTACCATCCTATCCCCTAGCACAAAAGCTCCCTCATCATTAAGGTGTAATCCATCCCTGCTATAGAGATTGTACTCAGGTGAGAAGTCAGCCCAGTTCTCTAAAAACCCAAACCCCTCCTTAATGCACCACATTTTTAGCCACAGATTAATCTCCCTAAGCTCCTTCTGCCTCCCTGGGCTAGCACTTGGCACTGATAGTATTCCTAATAATAAAGTCCCCAACCACCAGAACCTGCCTGTTGCTCTGTCTATTCTCCCCTCCCACTCCTCCAGTAGAACTGTTCTGCCAGCTGTTAGAGGGAACAGCTCTATCTGGCATTGCCATTCCTTAATGGACATCCCCAACAGATTCACTCAATCTAGCAAATCTGTTGGTGCTTGCCAACTCAGAACTGGCCTCCCTCCTGCTCCTGTTCCCCCTTCTTCGTCTTGTAACTGTAACCCAGCTACCTCCCTGGACATCCTCACAAGCCCAAGCTCCACCCTCCATGCTAGGCCCAGCTAAACTGTGCTCTGTGAACACCAGTGGAGCAATATCACTAATTGCTGCAATTTTCCTCTCCTCTTTTAATTGTTAATTGATCCAGAGGAAGGCAACCAAAAAATAAATAGTGAAACTTTGCCAATTGTCTCAAAGGGGGGGGGGGGATATAACATTCCTTCCTGACCCCATATACTGGTGATCAGACTCCTCCATGGATCAATACTTCCTCTCTAAATATAAAGGATAACCCTGAAAACCTTTTTTTAAAAAATATATCCTGGGGTTAAAGAGACACAGGTGATGGAGAGGGCTAAAAAGAGACCCAGGGGAGGGAGGGGGAAGGAGACACAGGGTGGTGAGGAGACACAGGGGGGGGGGAGGGGACACTGGGGAGGGAAGGGGGAAGCAGACACAGGTGATAGAGGGGGGAGTCACAGGGGAAGGGAGAGGGGGAAAGAGACACAGGGGAGGAAGGGGGTAAAAAGAGACACAGGGGAGGGAGGGGGAAAGAGACCCAGGGGAGAGGGGGAAAGAGAGCCAGGAGAGGGGGGAAGAGACACAAGGGCAGGGGGAGCGTGTGATATGGGTGGGAAGAGATACAGAGGGGAAGAGGGGAAGGAGACACAAGGGAGAGGGGGAAAAGAGAGCCAGGCAAGGTGGAAGAGACACAGGGGAGGGAGAGGGAGGACATACACAGGGGAGGGGAGAAGAGACACAGGGGAAGAGAGAGGGAGAACATACACAGGGGAGGGGGGAAGAAACACAGGGGAAGGACAAGGGGGAAGGAGACACCATGGAGGTAGAAGAGGGGGAAAAGGTGCCACAAGGAAGGGAGAGAAAAGTGGGAAAAGGAGCCACAAGGGAGGGAGAGTGGAAATGAGACACAAGGGAAGAAGTAGACAGTGGGAGAGAAAGGGCTCATGATAAGTGCAGTAGGTGCTCACATTGGGTGGGAAACAGCATTGAGACACAGGAGAGGTAGGGGGGTAAAAAGAGACAAAGGGGAGGGAGGGAGGAAAAAGTCAAAGGGTAGAGGGGGAATGAGAGCCAAGGGAGGGGGTAAGATACACAGCAGGGGGGGAGGAAACACCAGGAGCCAGGGGGGAAAAGATACACAGGGTGAGAGGGGGAGAAAGAGACACAGGGGAGTGGGGAAAGAAACATGGGGAGAGAGGGAAAGAGGCACAGGGGGGGAGAAGACACAGGTGCGGGTGAGGGGGGAGAGTCACAGGGGAAGGGGGGAAGAGACACAGGGGAGGGAGGGGGTAAAAAGAGACAAAGGGGACTGAGGGGGGAAGAGACACAAGGGAGAGGGGGGAAGAGACACAGGGTAGCGAGAGGGGAGAAAGAGACATATGGGAGGTGGAAAGAAACTCAAGGAAGGGAGAGGGAGAAGGAGACACAAGGGCGGGGGAAGAGACACAGGGGATGGAGAGGGAGAAATACACAGGGGAGGGGGGAAGAGACACAGGGGAGGGACGGGGGAGAAGGAGACACCATAAAGGGAGAAGAGGGGGGAAATGAGCTATAGGGGAGGGAGAGAAAAGGGAGAAAAGAAGCCACAAGTGAAGGAGAGAAGGGGAGAAATGAGACACAAGGGAGAAGGTAAACAGGTGGAGACACAGGGCTCATGATGAGTGCTGAAGGTGCTCACATTGCATGGTAAACGGCATTGCCAGCCTTAAAATTTTATTCCTGTCATTTTTGACGGGCAAGTAGCTAGTTAAAAATGTAAATTGCATTGCTATTTTTCCTTCCCAGATGCTTAACTTTACATTTATTCGCATTTACATTTTACTTTACATTTATTTCCCTTTGGAGGGAAAGTATATTATTATCTGATTTAATTACCTTGCACAACTTAGTATCATCAGCAAAAATGGAGACACTACTTTCTAATCCTACTTCTAAGTCATTAATACATATGTTAAAAAGGAGAGGACCTAATGCTGAACCCAGAGGATCATTAGTCCAATCTTAGTATGTTCCATTAAGAACAACCCTTTGCTTCCTGTCTGTTAGCCAGCTCTCAATCCATGATCAGATATTACTGCAATTCCTGTATACATTAGTTTGCTCAATTGTCTCCCATGTGGCATTGTATCAAAAGAATTTGCTAAATTCAAAAAGACTACATCCACTGAGTTGCCTCGATCGAACTTCTTACTAACCTCTTTTTTTATTTTATTTAGATTTTATAAAAATTTAACAAAACAATTACATCATCCCCATCACATTTAACACATAATTTTTATCATAGTCCCCCATACATATTCCATCATAATAAATCTTAAAATCTTATATTACAAGAGGTTACAGATTTGTTAGATAATAAAAATAGCAAAAACACAAAAAAGAAGAAAAAAAAAGAATAAAAAAACAAGAGAAAGAAAAAAAAAAGGGAAAAAAAAAAAAATGATGGTGGTCACCTCATGGGAATTTGCTTTGAGTTTATTTGGAGAGAGTACAGAATGGTCTCACATTATCTGTTTCATATAGGCCACAATGACCATCTTAGTCTATTTTGTGTCTCCATTCTGCCTAATAAAGTCCAATTCAATTTGTGCACTTCTGTCAACTACCTTTTTATCTCCAAGTTGTTAAACTTTATTTCTTCCAGTTGAGAGTGATCACCCGTTTCGCTACCATCAAGATATTAATGGTCACATGGATCTTAACTTTTGGAATATTTACCTGAAAAAAATGAAACAGGAGTTCCTACTAACCTTTTCATAGAACCAAATTAGGTTTGTTTGATATGACCTATCCCTCATAAATCTGTGTTGATTCCTATTTATAATCTTATTTAAATAGACATATTTTTATACTATCCCTTATTAACCCTTCTAAAGCTTTCCAACTACAGAAGTGAGACTTACAGGTTTATAATTTCCTGGATTTATTCTCGCTCCCTTCTTAAATATAGGTATCACCTCTGCTATTCTCCTACCCTGTGTTAAGTGAATCTTAGTTACATAGTTACATAGGGCCTCATTCAATTGCGATGTGGGCAATTGAATAAGGCCCTAAAGAAGCACATAGCATATTTTTATTAAAGAAGTTTTTAGTTAGTGAAAACCTTGCTTTTGGATAGATGCTTGCTAACTAAAAACATCTTTAAAAAATATATGTTATGTGCTTATTTAGGGCCCTATTCAATTGGCCAAATTGCAATTGAATGAGGGCCATAGTAATTAAGGTTAAAAAAAAGACTTTCAGTCCATCAAGTTCAACCTGTTAAGATCTCCTCTGATCTGCAATATGCGGATTAGTTATTAATTAGATTATTGATTAAATAATTATTAATAGTATAGTATTGGAGAATGAATAAAGAGTTAGTCCATCAAGTTCAACCTTTTTAGATCTCTATTGATCTTTTTAATTTGGACTATTTATTATTATTGTTAATTGTTAATTATTGTTAATTGATCTAGAGGAAGGCAAACATAAAAAAAACCCCATTGAAACTTTGCCAATTGTCTCATAAGGGGAAAAAAAAAGCAAAATTAATTCCTGACCCCAGAAACTGGCGATCAAATTTCTCCCTGGATCAATATTCCTTGCTAGTTATCTAGGATAGCCTTGAATGCCCTCTTTATTCAGAAATATATCTAACCCCTTTTTGAAGTTGTCTATCGAATTCGCTGTCACCACCTCCTTTGGTAGAGAATTCCACAGTTTAACCACCCTAACTGTGAAGAACCCTTTTCTTTGTTTAAGGTGAAATCTTTTTTCCTCTAACCTCAACGGATGTCCTCTTGTCAGTTGAAAATCTCTTGCTACAAAAAGTTCACTTGACAAAGCCTTATATTGACCCTGGATGTATTTAAATAACGTAATCATATCTCCTCTTAGACGCCTTTTTTCTAGCGAAAATAAGTTTAATTTTGCTAGTCTTTCTTCATAACTTAGCCCCTCCATTCCCCTTATTAGTTTTGTAGCCCTTCTCTGTACTTTTTCCAGCTCTAAAATGTCTTTTTTGTGAGGAGGTGCCCAAAATTGTACTCCATATTCCAAATGAGGGCGTACTAGAGATTTGTATAGTGGCAGAATTATATCTTCTTCCCTGGCTTCAATACCCTTCCTAATACAAATCCCTCTGCCCTTTTACCATTGCCTCTATCTTTCCTAAATAGGTTATAAGCATCCATATTAACAGTCCAGTCATGAGATTCATCCCAACATGCTTCATTAATGCCTATTAAATCCCATTTCTCATTAACTGCTAATAATTCTAACTCTCCTATTTTTCCTGGCAAACTTCTGGAATTAGCAAGCATACACCTCATGTTATGAGTCTGTAGTTCTGAAGTGCCTGCCACTGTACTTGAGTTACTTAGCAATATCTCCCTTTTGACTGTACTAACCCTCCACCCATCTACTCCCCCATGACTAGTTAATAAGTTCCTTACCCCCTCTACACTTGCTACCCCATTACTTCTATCTCATCCCTCCCCCCCCCCACCTACTAGTTTAAAAACTCCCCCAGCCATTCTACCATCCTATCCCCTAGCACAAAAGCTCCCTCATCATTAAGGTGTAATCCATCCCTGCTATAGAGATTGTACTCAGGTGAGAAGTCAGCCCAGTTCTCTAAAAACCCAAACCCCTCCTTAATGCACCACATTTTTAGCCACAGATTAATCTCCCTAAGCTCCTTCTGCCTCCCTGGGCTAGCACTTGGCACTGATAGTATTCCTAATAATAAAGTCCCCAACCACCAGAACCTGCCTGTTGCTCTGTCTATTCTCCCCTCCCACTCCTCCAGTAGAACTGTTCTGCCAGCTGTTAGAGGGAACAGCTCTATCTGGCATTGCCATTCCTTAATGGACATCCCCAACAGATTCACTCAATCTAGCAAATCTGTTGGTGCTTGCCAACTCAGAACTGGCCTCCCTCCTGCTCCTGTTCCCCCTTCTTCGTCTTGTAACTGTAACCCAGCTACCTCCCTGGACATCCTCACAAGCCCAAGCTCCACCCTCCATGCTAGGCCCAGCTAAACTGTGCTCTGTGAACACCAGTGGAGCAATATCACTAATTGCTGCAATTTTCCTCTCCTCTTTTAATTGTTAATTGATCCAGAGGAAGGCAACCAAAAAATAAATAGTGAAACTTTGCCAATTGTCTCAAAGGGGGGGGGGGGGATATAACATTCCTTCCTGACCCCATATACTGGTGATCAGACTCCTCCATGGATCAATACTTCCTCTCTAAATATAAAGGATAACCCTGAAAACCTTTTTTTAAAAAATATATCCTGGGGTTAAAGAGACACAGGTGATGGAGAGGGCTAAAAAGAGACCCAGGGGAGGGAGGGGGAAGGAGACACAGGGTGGTGAGGAGACACAGGGGGGGGGGAGGGGACACTGGGGAGGGAAGGGGGAAGCAGACACAGGTGATAGAGGGGGGAGTCACAGGGGAAGGGAGAGGGGGAAAGAGACACAGGGGAGGAAGGGGGGTAAAAAGAGACACAGGGGAGGGAGGGGGAAAGAGACCCAGGGGAGAGGGGGAAAGAGAGCCAGGAGAGGGGGGGAAGAGACACAAGGGCAGGGGGAGCGTGTGATATGGGTGGGAAGAGATACAGAGGGGAAGAGGGGAAGGAGACACAAGGGAGAGGGGGAAAAGAGAGCCAGGCAAGGTGGAAGAGACACAGGGGAGGGAGAGGGAGGACATACACAGGGGAGGGGAGAAGAGACACAGGGGAAGAGAGAGGGAGAACATACACAGGGGAGGGGGGAAGAAACACAGGGGAAGGACAAGGGGGAAGGAGACACCATGGAGGTAGAAGAGGGGGAAAAGGTGCCACAAGGAAGGGAGAGAAAAGTGGGAAAAGGAGCCACAAGGGAGGGAGAGTGGAAATGAGACACAAGGGAAGAAGTAGACAGTGGGAGAGAAAGGGCTCATGATAAGTGCAGTAGGTGCTCACATTGGGTGGGAAACAGCATTGAGACACAGGAGAGGTAGGGGGGTAAAAAGAGACAAAGGGGAGGGAGGGAGGAAAAAGTCAAAGGGTAGAGGGGGAATGAGAGCCAAGGGAGGGGGTAAGATACACAGCAGGGGGGGAGGAAACACCAGGAGCCAGGGGGGAAAAGATACACAGGGTGAGAGGGGGAGAAAGAGACACAGGGGAGTGGGGAAAGAAACATGGGGAGAGAGGGAAAGAGGCACAGGGGGGGAGAAGACACAGGTGCGGGTGAGGGGGGAGAGTCACAGGGGAAGGGGGGAAGAGACACAGGGGAGGGAGGGGGTAAAAAGAGACAAAGGGGACTGAGGGGGGAAGAGACACAAGGGAGAGGGGGGAAGAGACACAGGGTAGCGAGAGGGGAGAAAGAGACATATGGGAGGTGGAAAGAAACTCAAGGAAGGGAGAGGGAGAAGGAGACACAAGGGCGGGGGAAGAGACACAGGGGATGGAGAGGGAGAAATACACAGGGGAGGGGGGAAGAGACACAGGGGAGGGACGGGGGAGAAGGAGACACCATAAAGGGAGAAGAGGGGGGAAATGAGCTATAGGGGAGGGAGAGAAAAGGGAGAAAAGAAGCCACAAGTGAAGGAGAGAAGGGGAGAAATGAGACACAAGGGAGAAGGTAAACAGGTGGAGACACAGGGCTCATGATGAGTGCTGAAGGTGCTCACATTGCATGGTAAACGGCATTGCCAGCCTTAAAATTTTATTCCTGTCATTTTTGACGGGCAAGTAGCTAGTTAAAAATGTAAATTGCATTGCTATTTTTCCTTCCCAGATGCTTAACTTTACATTTATTCGCATTTACATTTTACTTTACATTTATTTCCCTTTGGAGGGAAAGTATATTATTATCTGATTTAATTACCTTGCACAACTTAGTATCATCAGCAAAAATGGAGACACTACTTTCTAATCCTACTTCTAAGTCATTAATACATATGTTAAAAAGGAGAGGACCTAATGCTGAACCCAGAGGATCATTAGTCCAATCTTAGTATGTTCCATTAAGAACAACCCTTTGCTTCCTGTCTGTTAGCCAGCTCTCAATCCATGATCAGATATTACTGCAATTCCTGTATACATTAGTTTGCTCAATTGTCTCCCATGTGGCATTGTATCAAAAGAATTTGCTAAATTCAAAAAGACTACATCCACTGAGTTGCCTCGATCGAACTTCTTACTAACCTCTTTTTTTATTTTATTTAGATTTTATAAAAATTTAACAAAACAATTACATCATCCCCATCACATTTAACACATAATTTTTATCATAGTCCCCCATACATATTCCATCATAATAAATCTTAAAATCTTATATTACAAGAGGTTACAGATTTGTTAGATAATAAAAATAGCAAAAACACAAAAAAGAAGAAAAAAAAAGAATAAAAAAACAAGAGAAAGAAAAAAAAAAGGGAAAAAAAAAAAAAATGATGGTGGTCACCTCATGGGAATTTGCTTTGAGTTTATTTGGAGAGAGTACAGAATGGTCTCACATTATCTGTTTCATATAGGCCACAATGACCATCTTAGTCTATTTTGTGTCTCCATTCTGCCTAATAAAGTCCAATTCAATTTGTGCACTTCTGTCAACTACCTTTTTATCTCCAAGTTGTTAAACTTTATTTCTTCCAGTTGAGAGTGATCACCCGTTTCGCTACCATCAAGATATTAATGGTCACATGGATCTTAACTTTTGGAATATTTACCTGAAAAAAATGAAACAGGAGTTCCTACTAACCTTTTCATAGAACCAAATTAGGTTTGTTTGATATGACCTATCCCTCATAAATCTGTGTTGATTCCTATTTATAATCTTATTTAAATAGACATATTTTTATACTATCCCTTATTAACCCTTCTAAAGCTTTCCAACTACAGAAGTGAGACTTACAGGTTTATAATTTCCTGGATTTATTCTCGCTCCCTTCTTAAATATAGGTATCACCTCTGCTATTCTCCTACCCTGTGTTAAGTGAATCTTAGTTACATAGTTACATAGGGCCTCATTCAATTGCGATGTGGGCAATTGAATAGGGCCCTAAAGAAGCACATAGCATATTTTTATTAAAGAAGTTTTTAGTTAGTGAAAACCTTTCTTTTGGATAGATGCTTGCTAACTAAAAACTTCTTTAAAAAATATATGTTATGTGCTTATTTAGGGCCCTATTCAATTGGCCAAATTGCAATTGAATGAGGGCCATAGTAATTAAGGTTGAAAAAAGACTTTCAGTCCATCAAGTTCAACCTGTTAAGATCTCCTCTGATCTGCAATATGCGGATTAGTTATTAATTAGATTATTGATTAAATAATTATTAATAGTATAGTATTGGAGAATGAATAAAGAGTTAGTCCATCAAGTTCAACCTTTTTAGATCTCTATTGATCTTTTTAATTTGGACTATTTATTATTATTGTTAATTGTTAATTATTGTTAATTGATCTAGAGGAAGGCAAACATAAAAAAAACCCCATTGAAACTTTGCCAATTGTCTCATAAGGGGAAAAAAAAGCAAAATTAATTCCTGACCCCAGAAACTGGCGATCAAATTTCTCCCTGGATCAATATTCCTTGCTAGTTATCTAGGATAGCCTTGAATGCCCTCTTTATTCAGAAATATATCTAACCCCTTTTTGAAGTTGTCTATCGAATTCGCTGTCACCACCTCCTTTGGTAGAGAATTCCACAGTTTAACCACCCTAACTGTGAAGAACCCTTTTCTTTGTTTAAGGTGAAATCTTTTTTCCTCTAACCTCAACGGATGTCCTCTTGTCAGTTGAAAATCTCTTGCTACAAAAAGTTCACTTGACAAAGCCTTATATTGACCCTGGATGTATTTAAATAACGTAATCATATCTCCTCTTAGACGCCTTTTTTCTAGCGAAAATAAGTTTAATTTTGCTAGTCTTTCTTCATAACTTAGCCCCTCCATTCCCCTTATTAGTTTTGTAGCCCTTCTCTGTACTTTTTCCAGCTCTAAAATGTCTTTTTTGTGAGGAGGTGCCCAAAATTGTACTCCATATTCCAAATGAGGGCGTACTAGAGATTTGTATAGTGGCAGAATTATATCTTCTTCCCTGGCTTCAATACCCTTCCTAATACAAATCCCTCTGCCCTTTTACCATTGCCTCTATCTTTCCTAAATAGGTTATAAGCATCCATATTAACAGTCCAGTCATGAGATTCATCCCAACATGCTTCATTAATGCCTATTAAATCCCATTTCTCATTAACTGCTAATAATTCTAACTCTCCTATTTTTCCTGGCAAACTTCTGGAATTAGCAAGCATACACCTCATGTTATGAGTCTGTAGTTCTGAAGTGCCTGCCACTGTACTTGAGTTACTTAGCAATATCTCCCTTTTGACTGTACTAACCCTCCACCCATCTACTCCCCCATGACTAGTTAATAAGTTCCTTACCCCCTCTACACTTGCTACCCCATTACTTCTATCTCATCCCTCCCCCCCCCCCACCTACTAGTTTAAAAACTCCCCCAGCCATTCTACCATCCTATCCCCTAGCACAAAAGCTCCCTCATCATTAAGGTGTAATCCATCCCTGCTATAGAGATTGTACTCAGGTGAGAAGTCAGCCCAGTTCTCTAAAAACCCAAACCCCTCCTTAATGCACCACATTTTTAGCCACAGATTAATCTCCCTAAGCTCCTTCTGCCTCCCTGGGCTAGCACTTGGCACTGATAGTATTCCTAATAATAAAGTCCCCAACCACCAGAACCTGCCTGTTGCTCTGTCTATTCTCCCCTCCCACTCCTCCAGTAGAACTGTTCTGCCAGCTGTTAGAGGGAACAGCTCTATCTGGCATTGCCATTCCTTAATGGACATCCCCAACAGATTCACTCAATCTAGCAAATCTGTTGGTGCTTGCCAACTCAGAACTGGCCTCCCTCCTGCTCCTGTTCCCCCTTCTTCGTCTTGTAACTGTAACCCAGCTACCTCCCTGGACATCCTCACAAGCCCAAGCTCCACCCTCCATGCTAGGCCCAGCTAAACTGTGCTCTGTGAACACCAGTGGAGCAATATCACTAATTGCTGCAATTTTCCTCTCCTCTTTTAATTGTTAATTGATCCAGAGGAAGGCAACCAAAAAATAAATAGTGAAACTTTGCCAATTGTCTCAAAGGGGGGGGGGGGATATAACATTCCTTCCTGACCCCATATACTGGTGATCAGACTCCTCCATGGATCAATACTTCCTCTCTAAATATAAAGGATAACCCTGAAAACCTTTTTTTAAAAAATATATCCTGGGGTTAAAGAGACACAGGTGATGGAGAGGGCTAAAAAGAGACCCAGGGGAGGGAGGGGGAAGGAGACACAGGGTGGTGAGGAGACACAGGGGGGGGGGAGGGGACACTGGGGAGGGAAGGGGGAAGCAGACACAGGTGATAGAGGGGGGAGTCACAGGGGAAGGGAGAGGGGGAAAGAGACACAGGGGAGGAAGGGGGTAAAAAGAGACACAGGGGAGGGAGGGGGAAAGAGACCCAGGGGAGAGGGGGAAAGAGAGCCAGGAGAGGGGGGAAGAGACACAAGGGCAGGGGGAGCGTGTGATATGGGTGGGAAGAGATACAGAGGGGAAGAGGGGAAGGAGACACAAGGGAGAGGGGGAAAAGAGAGCCAGGCAAGGTGGAAGAGACACAGGGGAGGGAGAGGGAGGACATACACAGGGGAGGGGAGAAGAGACACAGGGGAAGAGAGAGGGAGAACATACACAGGGGAGGGGGGAAGAAACACAGGGGAAGGACAAGGGGGAAGGAGACACCATGGAGGTAGAAGAGGGGGAAAAGGTGCCACAAGGAAGGGAGAGAAAAGTGGGAAAAGGAGCCACAAGGGAGGGAGAGTGGAAATGAGACACAAGGGAAGAAGTAGACAGTGGGAGAGAAAGGGCTCATGATAAGTGCAGTAGGTGCTCACATTGGGTGGGAAACAGCATTGAGACACAGGAGAGGTAGGGGGGTAAAAAGAGACAAAGGGGAGGGAGGGAGGAAAAAGTCAAAGGGTAGAGGGGGAATGAGAGCCAAGGGAGGGGGTAAGATACACAGCAGGGGGGGAGGAAACACCAGGAGCCAGGGGGGAAAAGATACACAGGGTGAGAGGGGGAGAAAGAGACACAGGGGAGTGGGGAAAGAAACATGGGGAGAGAGGGAAAGAGGCACAGGGGGGGAGAAGACACAGGTGCGGGTGAGGGGGGAGAGTCACAGGGGAAGGGGGGAAGAGACACAGGGGAGGGAGGGGGTAAAAAGAGACAAAGGGGACTGAGGGGGGAAGAGACACAAGGGAGAGGGGGGAAGAGACACAGGGTAGCGAGAGGGGAGAAAGAGACATATGGGAGGTGGAAAGAAACTCAAGGAAGGGAGAGGGAGAAGGAGACACAAGGGCGGGGGAAGAGACACAGGGGATGGAGAGGGAGAAATACACAGGGGAGGGGGGAAGAGACACAGGGGAGGGACGGGGGAGAAGGAGACACCATAAAGGGAGAAGAGGGGGGAAATGAGCTATAGGGGAGGGAGAGAAAAGGGAGAAAAGAAGCCACAAGTGAAGGAGAGAAGGGGAGAAATGAGACACAAGGGAGAAGGTAAACAGGTGGAGACACAGGGCTCATGATGAGTGCTGAAGGTGCTCACATTGCATGGTAAACGGCATTGCCAGCCTTAAAATTTTATTCCTGTCATTTTTGACGGGCAAGTAGCTAGTTAAAAATGTAAATTGCATTGCTATTTTTCCTTCCCAGATGCTTAACTTTACATTTATTCGCATTTACATTTTACTTTACATTTATTTCCCTTTGGAGGGAAAGTATATTATTATCTGATTTAATTACCTTGCACAACTTAGTATCATCAGCAAAAATGGAGACACTACTTTCTAATCCTACTTCTAAGTCATTAATACATATGTTAAAAAGGAGAGGACCTAATGCTGAACCCAGAGGATCATTAGTCCAATCTTAGTATGTTCCATTAAGAACAACCCTTTGCTTCCTGTCTGTTAGCCAGCTCTCAATCCATGATCAGATATTACTGCAATTCCTGTATACATTAGTTTGCTCAATTGTCTCCCATGTGGCATTGTATCAAAAGAATTTGCTAAATTCAAAAAGACTACATCCACTGAGTTGCCTCGATCGAACTTCTTACTAACCTCTTTTTTTATTTTATTTAGATTTTATAAAAATTTAACAAAACAATTACATCATCCCCATCACATTTAACACATAATTTTTATCATAGTCCCCCATACATATTCCATCATAATAAATCTTAAAATCTTATATTACAAGAGGTTACAGATTTGTTAGATAATAAAAATAGCAAAAACACAAAAAAGAAGAAAAAAAAAGAATAAAAAAACAAGAGAAAGAAAAAAAAAAGGGAAAAAAAAAAAAAATGATGGTGGTCACCTCATGGGAATTTGCTTTGAGTTTATTTGGAGAGAGTACAGAATGGTCTCACATTATCTGTTTCATATAGGCCACAATGACCATCTTAGTCTATTTTGTGTCTCCATTCTGCCTAATAAAGTCCAATTCAATTTGTGCACTTCTGTCAACTACCTTTTTATCTCCAAGTTGTTAAACTTTATTTCTTCCAGTTGAGAGTGATCACCCGTTTCGCTACCATCAAGATATTAATGGTCACATGGATCTTAACTTTTGGAATATTTACCTGAAAAAAATGAAACAGGAGTTCCTACTAACCTTTTCATAGAACCAAATTAGGTTTGTTTGATATGACCTATCCCTCATAAATCTGTGTTGATTCCTATTTATAATCTTATTTAAATAGACATATTTTTATACTATCCCTTATTAACCCTTCTAAAGCTTTCCAACTACAGAAGTGAGACTTACAGGTTTATAATTTCCTGGATTTATTCTCGCTCCCTTCTTAAATATAGGTATCACCTCTGCTATTCTCCTACCCTGTGTTAAGTGAATCTTAGTTACATAGTTACATAGGGCCTCATTCAATTGCGATGTGGGCAATTGAATAGGGCCCTAAAGAAGCACATAGCATATTTTTATTAAAGAAGTTTTTAGTTAGTGAAAACCTTTCTTTTGGATAGATGCTTGCTAACTAAAAACTTCTTTAAAAAATATATGTTATGTGCTTATTTAGGGCCCTATTCAATTGGCCAAATTGCAATTGAATGAGGGCCATAGTAATTAAGGTTGAAAAAAGACTTTCAGTCCATCAAGTTCAACCTGTTAAGATCTCCTCTGATCTGCAATATGCGGATTAGTTATTAATTAGATTATTGATTAAATAATTATTAATAGTATAGTATTGGAGAATGAATAAAGAGTTAGTCCATCAAGTTCAACCTTTTTAGATCTCTATTGATCTTTTTAATTTGGACTATTTATTATTATTGTTAATTGTTAATTATTGTTAATTGATCTAGAGGAAGGCAAACATAAAAAAAACCCCATTGAAACTTTGCCAATTGTCTCATAAGGGGAAAAAAAAGCAAAATTAATTCCTGACCCCAGAAACTGGCGATCAAATTTCTCCCTGGATCAATATTCCTTGCTAGTTATCTAGGATAGCCTTGAATGCCCTCTTTATTCAGAAATATATCTAACCCCTTTTTGAAGTTGTCTATCGAATTCGCTGTCACCACCTCCTTTGGTAGAGAATTCCACAGTTTAACCACCCTAACTGTGAAGAACCCTTTTCTTTGTTTAAGGTGAAATCTTTTTTCCTCTAACCTCAACGGATGTCCTCTTGTCAGTTGAAAATCTCTTGCTACAAAAAGTTCACTTGACAAAGCCTTATATTGACCCTGGATGTATTTAAATAACGTAATCATATCTCCTCTTAGACGCCTTTTTTCTAGCGAAAATAAGTTTAATTTTGCTAGTCTTTCTTCATAACTTAGCCCCTCCATTCCCCTTATTAGTTTTGTAGCCCTTCTCTGTACTTTTTCCAGCTCTAAAATGTCTTTTTTGTGAGGAGGTGCCCAAAATTGTACTCCATATTCCAAATGAGGGCGTACTAGAGATTTGTATAGTGGCAGAATTATATCTTCTTCCCTGGCTTCAATACCCTTCCTAATACATGCTAATATTTTATTTGCCTTTGCAGCCGCTGCTTGGCTTTGAGCGCTGTTACCTAGGTGGTTGTCCACTAGTACTCCCAAATCCCTTTCAATATCTGATACCCCTAGATTTGCTCCATTAAGATTATAGATTGCTTGGCTATTGTTCCTTCCCAAATGCATAACCTTACATTTATTTGTATTAAATCTCATCTGCCATTTAGCCGCCCATTTCTCTAATTTATGCAAATCCTTTTGTAGGGAAAGTACATCATTATCTGATTTTATTACCCTGCACAACTTAGTGTCATCAGCAAAAATGGAGACACTACATTCGAGTCCTACTTCAATGTCATTAATAAATATGTTAAAAAGGAGAGGACCCAATACTGAGCCCTGAGGAACCCCACTTTTCACATTAGACCAATCGGAGTATGTTCCATTTACAACAACCCTTTGCTTCCTGTCTTTTAGCCAGCTCTCGATCCATGAGCAGATATTTTCTGCAATTCCTGTATCCCTTAGTTTGCTCACTAGTCTTCCATGTGGCACTTATCAAATGCCTTTGAAAAATCTAAAAAGACTACATCCACTGAGTTGCCCTGATCCAAGTTCCTACTAACCTCCTCATAAAAACTAATTAGATTGGTCTGACACAACCTTTCCTTCATAAATCCATGTTGACTGCTACCTATGATCCTGTTCAAATAGACATATTCTTGTATTCTGTCCCTTATTAACCCTTCTAAAAGCTTCCCAACTACAGAAGTGAGGCTCACTGGTCTATAATTCCCCGGATTTGCTCTAGATCCCTTCTTAAATATAGGTATCACCTCTGCTTTTCTCCAGTCATCTGGTAGAGACCCTGTAGTGAGCGAGTCTTTAAAGATTAGATATAATGGTTTGGCTATTACAGAACCCAGCTCCCTCAGTACCCTTAGATGTATTCCATCAGGACCTGGGGCTTTATTAACATTTATTTTCTCCAACCTCTTTTGTATTTCTTCCTGCGTTAACCAATTATTTAGTAAAGGTAGTGTAGCCCCATTATGTTGCAGTGTCCCAACCACTGGTACCTCCCTTGTGTAAACCGACGAAAAGAACCTATTTAGCTCATCTGCCTTTTCCTGGTCACTAATTATCAGATGGCCTGTGTCACATTGTAATGGTCCTATCGATTCCTTCCTGGCCTTCTTCCCATTAATATATTTATAAAATATTTTAGGGTTAGTCTTACTTTCCATTGCAACTGACTTCTCATTTTCTATTTTAGCCAGTCTAATAGCCCTTTTGCAAGCCTTGTTGATTTCCTTATAGTCACATAAAGATGCCTCTGTTCCCTCCTTCTTGTATAATTTAAATGCATATTTCTTTTTCCTCATCATGATCTTTAAGTCATTGTTAAGCCACATGGGATGTGATTTACTCCTATTCATTTTATTTCCACATGGTACATGCTGATGAGTTTGTTTTTTTTAGTAAGGATTTGAATGTTGTCCATTTATTTTCAGTATTCTTCCCTGTAAGTTCTTTGTCCCAGTCTATATGTTGTATTGCTGCCCGTAGCCCATTAAAGTTAGCCCTTTTAAAATTAGAGTTTTTGTTGGCCCCTTACAACTCTGTTTTTTGTATTCAATCTCAAATGAGACTGTGTTGTGATCACTGTTCCCCAAGGGTTCCCCTATTTTTACATTTGATATTATATCAATATTACTTGTGATGACTAAATCCAAGATGGCCCCATTTCTAGTAGGTTCTTGTATTACCTGGGCTAGATAATGATCCCTGAGTGTACTCAAGAACCTGCTCCCCTTAGCTGAGCTGCTGGTCTCGTTTATCCAGTTTATATCAGGGTAATTAAAGTCTCCCATTATTAGAACTTGCCCATGCTTAGCTGCATTTCCAATCTGTAACAATAATTGTATTTCCTCACTTTCAGCTATATTTGGGGGTTTATAGCATACTCCCACCAATATGCATTTAGAATTAGCTCCTCCACTATTTAGCTCAACCCACAAGGATTCAATGATGCCGTTAGTGCCAGCATAAATATCTTCTCTAACTATAGGCTTAAATTCAGGCTTAACATAAAGACAGATCCCTCCTCCTCTTTTACCATTTCCCCTATCTTTCATAAATAGGTTATAACCATCCAGATTAACAGTCCAGTCATGAGATTCATCCCACCATGTTTCCGTAATGCCTATTAAGCCCCATTTTTCTTGTACTGCTAATATTTCTAGCTCATCCATTTTCCCAGGCAAAATTCTTGCGTTTGCAATCATACACTTTATGTTGCTATGGCTCTGCTGATGTGAAGTGCCTGCCACTGTATTTGAGGCCCCTATTAATATCTCCCTACTTTCTATTGTAACCCTCCCCCCTTCTCCTCCCCCATGGGTAAATAATTCATCCCTTTCCCTCTCTACCCTATTTACCCCAATACTTCTATATAGTCCCTCCCCCCCACCTACAAGTTTAAAAACTCCCCCAGCCGTTCTACCATCCTATTCCCTAGCACAAAAGCGCCCTCATCATTAAGGTGCAATCCATCCCTGCTATAGAGATTGTACCCAAGTGAGAAGTCAGCCCAGTGCTCTAAAAACCCAAAACCCTCTGCACTGCACCACTTTTTTAGCCACGCATTAACCTACCTAAGCTCCTTCTGCCTCCCTGGGCTAGCACGTGGCACTGGTAGTATCTCAGAAAATACTACCTTGGAGGTCCTTGCTTTAAGCTTATTCCCTAATTCTCTAAAATCATTCTTTAGGACACTCCATCTTCCACTAACTTTGTCATTGGTACCAATGTGTACCAAGACCGCCGGTTCATTACCAGCCCCTCCCAATAATTTATCCACCCGATCCACAACATGCAGAACCCGAGCACCCGGGAGACAGCAAACTGTTCGATTGCTGGGATCTGGGTGACAAATTACCCTGTCTACCTTCCTAATAATAGAGTCCCCTACCACCAAAACATGTCTGTTGCTCTGCCTATTCTGCCCTCCCTCTTCTCCAGTAGAGCTGTTCGCCCGGCTGTTAGAGGGAACAGCTCTATCTGACATTGCCATTCCTGAATGGACATCGCCAACAGTTTCACTCAATCTGGCAAATCTGTTGGTGTTTGCCAACTCAGAACTGGCCTGCCTCCTCCTGTACCCTCTGATTCCCCTTCTAACTGTAACCCAGCTACCTCCCTGGCCATCCTCACTAGCCCCAGCTCCTCCCTCCATACTAGGCCCAGCTAAACTGTGCTCCGTGAGCACCAACTCCCTTTCCAGTGGAGCAATATCACTAAGTGCTGCAATTCTCCTCTCCAGATCTTCAATTTGAGCTTCCAAAGAGGCAACATGCTCACACCTGTCACAGAGGTATGGACCCTGGATCATCTGTTCCAGTAGTGCATACATTTGACAGGATGTACACTGAATAAGGTTGCCACTGGACTGACTCATAATTATTATTATTGTCTACGAAATTTCAGTGGGAAAAATAAAGAATATAATATAATATATTTATATAAAGTTTTCCTCCTTTGCACTATAAATCTGCCCTCCCTTTTCTTTGAAGGCCCTCCTTTTATTTAAACTCCTAGGCTTTTACTAGAATTGCACTTGATACTGAAAATGTTCGCAAGCTCACAAGTTCCCCTTCTCCGGTTTCTATTAACTTCTGCCTTCTCGCCTGGGCACAATTAGTGCACTCTGCAATTTATCAGCCTTTACTTGTAAGGTAAATCCACTTGTAAACAGGCCCCAAACCAGCTCACAAACCTTTTATACAAGTTTAACAGTCAAGCAACACCCCTCTCACCTGGGCACAATTAGTGCCCTCTGCAGTTTATCAGCCTTTACTTTTTAAGGTAAATCCACTTGTAAACAGACCCCAAACCAGCTCACAAACCTTTTATACAAGTTTAACAGTCAAGCCACACCCCTCTCACCTGGGCACAATTAGTGCACTCTGCAGTTTATTAGCCTTTACTTTTTAAGGTAAATCCACTTGTAAACAGACCCCAAACCAGCTCACAAACCTTTTATACAAGTTTAACAGTCAAGCCACACCCCTCTCACCTGAGCACAATTAGTGCACTCTGCAGTTTATTAGCCTTTACTTTTTAAGGTAAATCCACTTGTAAACAGCAAAAAATCTTGAAAAATTAGATATAATGGTTTTGCTATTACAGAGCCCAGGTCCCTCAGTACCCTTGGATATATTCCATCAGGACTTGGGGCTTTATTAACATTTATTTTCTTCAAACTGTTTTGGATTTCTTCCTGCATTAACAAGTTATTTGGTTAAGGTAGTGTAGTCCTGTTTTGTTACAGTGTCCCAACCACTGGTACTTGCCTTTTTCCTGGTCACTATTTGTCAGACAGCCTGTTTCACATTGTAATGTTCCTATAGCTTTCTTTCTGGCCTTTTTACCAGTATAGTTATACAATAATTTAAGTTTAATCTTACTCTCTTTTGCAACTCATTTTTAATTTTCTATTTTAGCCAGTCTAATAGCTCTTTTGAAAGCCTTGTAGATTTCCTTGTACTTTATGTTAGACAGTCTCTATCTCCTCTTGTTTGTATAATTTAAATGCCTGTTTTTACTCTGTATATTGATCTTTAAATCATTGTTAAGCCACATTGGATGGGATCTACTCCTTTTACTTTTATTCCCTCATGGTATGTGGTCATAAGTATTTATATTTAGTAAAGTTTTAAATGCTGTCCATTTATGTTCAGTATTTTTACACATCAGTTCTTTGACCCAGTCTATACTTTGTATTGCTGCCTTTAGGCTGTTACAATCATAATAATAGAAAAATTATTAAATCTTGTAAGAAGAAAGATAATAAGGTTAGGCAAAAAGCCACAAATAATTTTAAAGAAGCATTAAAAGCCTTACATCCCCAGTGAGCCATTAAACTCGGAGCACATAGGTGAGGTGAGGCATGGAGGGAAACACGCTCGAGTTAGCCTACAAACACTACAAAATGCAGCTTCGCCTTAGGCTGAAAGTAGTTGACGAATGCGGGACTTAGAAAAAAAAATATGAGACGCGCGACTTGGAAAAAAAAAATACGACCTACGAAAAATATGAAGTTAACGTCTGAACCGCGCAAACCAAAATACAACAAAAACATGAAAAATAAAACACAAAATACAACAAAAAGATCACCGATAACATTGTGAAATGGTGAATTTCCCGCCTAAACCAACGGTTTCGTATCGCGCACGCAGCCTATATATAGGGCACACTTGCAACAGAACTAACCCTTTCTCCTCAGGTGTCTGACTTGACATTTTCTGCTGCTGGAAAATCCAAAGAGATTGTTAGCTCTTAAGGATACTGATTGCTGAATAATAAATACAATAGGGTACAATATATTAATAATCATTAATCAATAATTAATTCATTATTAATAAAAAAAGAATTACTTAAACAAATTGAGTAAACAATAATTTACGCTTGATTTGTAATTTATGCTTAGCTGTTTGTAATATATGAATTCATTGAATAATTAATAGTGTAGTTTAATTTATTAATTAGTAATTAGTAATCATTAAGAAAAAAAAGCTTAAATTAATGCAAAAAAATTCTAAGACATTTACACATTGATTAATTAATTATTAATGTACATTATTTTGTTAATTAAATATTAGTAATCATTATAAACAAACAATATTTGAGATTTTACAATACCTTTAGTTTAGGAATATATTAATGCTTAGCTCTTTAGAATACATTTAGACAGTTATTAATTGAATATTAATGTACATTCATTTATTAATTTGTAATTAGTAATATATAAAAAAAAAAGGACCACAAACAATATGTATATTTTAAGATGCACTGACATATCCGTGATGATGCTGATTGCCTCATAGGGATTAATCCAAATATTACAAATGCTTTCCATCTTATTTGACAGTTTCAGTGTTGTTGCAGCTGACTCAACACAGAGTGTGACGTTTGCAGCCTTTCAACAGCATAAACATCACCTCTACAGGTATATCATTACATTGTGTTCTTTTGTCTTTTTAGTTTGAATTGATGACATTTATTGATTAATTAACATATATTAATATATTAATTAATTAATAATTAGTAATCAGGACAAAAAAATTGTATGATTTAATAATACATTGATGAGTATGCTTTTATGTTTTGCATCTATGCTAATAGATCTGTGTTGCTGCTGATTGCCTGATAAGGATGAAGCAAAATATTACAAATGCTTTCCATCTTATTTGACAGTTTCAGTGTACCTGCAGCTGACTCATCACAGAGAGTGACATTTGCAGCCTTTCAACAGCATAAGGATCATCTTTACAGGTATATCATTAAATTATGTTCTTATAGGTAAAAAAAAGGATTACACTTTTTTATTTGGAATTGATGGCACTTATTGATTAATTAACGTATATTAATTAATTCATAATTAGCAATCATTAAAAAAAAAGGTTTGATTTAACAATACATTGTTGACTATGATTTTATGTTTTGCATCTATGCCAATATATCGGTGTTGCTGCTGATTGCCTGATATGGATGAAGCTAAATATTACAAATTATTTCAATCTTTTTTCACAGTTTCATCATCTCTGCAGCTGACTCAACAAAGAGAGTGACGTTTTCAGCCTTTGAACACCATAAAGATCACCTTGACAGGTATATCTTTTAATTATGTAGTTATGGAACAAAAAAGTCTTCATTTTTTGTTGGTAACATTGATAACAGTTAATTCTTAATTAACGTATAATAATATTTTAATTAATGAATAATTAGATATTATAAAAAAACAAAAAAAACATTGATACTGCAATAAAAGTAAAAAACAAGTTTTAACATGCACTTATATATCTGCCTTACTGCTCATTTATGTACATTGTTTTAGGAACTATCACATATATAGTTGTGAGCATGCGAGCCCACTCAAGCCGTTGCTAATGCATAGCGAGCCCGTGGCCCTCGCGAAGCCCTCCTTGCCAGCAACTGAGGCCCTCGCGAAGCCCCCAATCACATACGTTGCACCATCCCCAGTGCCAGACACACACACTGCAAGGGCTCCCATCCAGCACTCAGAGTGCCCTTCCCTTACAGGGCTCCAGCAGGCTGAGCATGCAGAACAGGGAGAACAGGTCTGGATTGCCTGTCTTCTACAGTGCAATCAGGACCCTTGGGGGAGGAGCCAGGCTACAAGTGATGCTCTGCTGCAGGCATCTGGGAATGGAGCATGCAGGTGAGTGGTAGATGGAGGGGGCCAAGAGAAGAAGAGGGAATGAGAGAAGGAGAGGGAGGGGGAAAGAAGGTGAAATAGGAGGGGGAAAGAGGAGGGGATAGAGAGAGAGGGGAGAGAGAGAAGGAGAGGGGAGAGAGAGAAGGAGAGGGGAGAGAGAGAAGGAGAGGGGAGAGAGAGAAGGAGAGGGGAGAGAGAGAAGGAGAGGGGGAGATAGAAGGAGAGGGGAGAGAGAAGGAGAAGGGAGAGAGAGAAGGAGAGGGGGGAGAGAAAATGGGGAGAGAATGAGAGGGGGAGAGAGAGAAGGAGAGGGTGTAGAGAGAGAAGGAGAGGGGGAGATAGGGGAGAGGGGGGAGAGAGAAGGAGAGGGGTGGAGAGAAGGGGGAAAGAGGAGGGAGGGAGAGAGAGAAGGAAAGGGTGAGTGAGAAGGAGGGGAGAGAGAGTGAGAGAGGGACAGGAGAGGAGGGGGAGAGAGGAGGGGGAGAGAGAAAAGGGGGGAGAGAAGGAGAGGGTGTAGAGAGAGAAGGAGAGGGTGTAGAGAGAGAATGAGAGGGTGTAGAGGGAGAATGAGAGGGTGTAGAGGGAGACGGAGAGGGTGTAGAGAGAAGGAGTGTGGTAGAGAGAAGGAGAGGGAGAGAGAGGGGAGAGAGAAGGGGGAAAGAGGAGGGAGGGAGGGAGAGAGAGGGGGAGAGAGAGAGAGAAGGAAAGGGGTAGAGAGAGGGTAGGAGAGAATGATCTGCACCATCCCCAGTGCTAGACACACACACTGCATTCTGAAGACACCCACACCCCAAGGGCTCCCATCCAGCACTCAGGGTGCCCTTAACTTGCAGGGCTCCAGCAGGAAGAGCATGCAGACCAGGGTGAGCAGGGTGAGGCTGGCAGGGCTCTGCATGGTGCTCAGTGTCTGGCTGCCTCATCACCAGCTCAGCTCACAAACACACATCCTGCACTCCAGGTGTGTGGTTACCTCTTACTGCATGACACACAGGGGGAACACAATGGATATCACACAGGGGGGGGGGGACACACAGAGCAGACAGGATGCGTCAGGTGTCGGGTGCGCGCCCGCATGTGTCGGGTGCACGAGTGCATGTGTTGGATGAGTGCTGTAGTCAAGCGTGGTTTAGTGTAGTTGCGGATGTGTCAGCGCTCATTTGTCAGCGCATTTTTGAGTTGCGCTAAAGTTGTGCTGCCCTTATAACCACTATATATGCACTTTAATATGTATTATCTATTGCTATATCTGTACATCTGATTTATTGCACTTAGAGATATCTGTGTCAGTGTAATGCTGCCAACCAACAGAATATATAAAAACCTGCTATACAGTTTTGAATATCACATATATAGTTGTGAGCATACGAGCCGTTGCACACGCTTGCAGGCTCGCATAGCGAGCCCGCGGCCCTTGCAAAGCGAGGGCCTCTGTTGCTGGCACAGAGCGCCAAAGGCGCTCCTTGCCAGCAACTGTGGCCCTTGCATACTTTACGTCGTAACGCAAACAACATACGAGACACGTTACCAACCCATTACGACCCTCGCAAAAATCGTCCGCAACCCGTGGACATGAAAAAATAAAAACACAATAAATACACACAACACATACATAAAAGCTTACCTACAGCAAGAGGGAGCATCCAGGACCTCAAAAAAGGAAGTTACACCTTCATTTAACTCAAAATAAAAGAGTTTACACACTAAAAAATTCTCTAAGCGAGAGAAAAAATGGCCGCCGAACAAAACGAAAACAAGGCTACAGCACTCTAAACATGCAAAACACCACCAGAAACACGGAAAACACCACAAAACAGCTACGGATATTCCGCTACAGATGCATACCACACATTAGCTGCCATTTTAGAACAATAACTTATACCATGCGGAAGTACACAGCAACGCCAACGGTTTGGTCTCGCGAACACACACTATTACGCTGCACACATTCATCACGCTTACACAGCAGCTCCACACCACTAATACTCCAACAACATCAAAACGGATTGCCAGCTCTTCAACAGAATGCTTCCTGTATATATTACTTCAAAATAGGTAAAGTATATTCATTTAGTAATGTATTATTTATTTGATTATTATACACCAAACCTCATTAGCTCACTTACAATTTCATTGCCGTCATTTTTTGACGGGCAATTCGCTAGTTTATTAATAATATAAAAAAAAAGATAAGGTTAGAAGACTTAAAAAAAAATTACATTTTACTAAGCACTTAAATATATGGACTTCATAATTAAATACAATGATTAAAAAATATTTTCATGTTATTTCACAGATTACTCACCTCTGCACCTGACTAAAGACAGAGAGGGAATTCCCAAGGATTTTTACAAAAACAACAGCACATTCACAGATATATGATTTCAGCATGCCCTTATGGTTTTGGATTGATGACACTTAATGATTAATTCATGAAACTATATTTATTTAGGGACTCATTCATTTGCAATTTTCAAAATTTAATAGGGCTCTATATAACAACATAGCATATTATTTTTACAAAACATTTTAGTTAATGAACATCTATCTAAAAAAAAAAAAAAAAGGCTATGTGCTTATATAGTGCCCTATTGCTTTGAACAACTTGCAAATAAATGAGGTTTTTAGTATTTAATTTTTCATTACAATAACAAAAAAAGGAACATAGCGAGATATAATTTAGATACTAAATTAATTGCATCCTTAAGAAAATTGAATATTAATTAAGCCACATCTATACTTTGATAATAGCTGTTTCTGTTTGATCTTCTTTACGACAACATAATTAACTTTTTAGGTTTACCATTGATCTCAGTTTTTGATTAATTCAGTTACGTATTTTCATTTAGTAATGACTTAATAATTCATTAGTCCATATATATATATACTAGCGACTTGCCCGTCAAAAAATGACGGTCAATAAAATTTAAATGTTGTGAAATTTATTTGCAACACAAAATGAGTCTACTACATTTGTCCCTTTTTTGTTTCTAAAAAGAAATACACATTTCTTTTTTTAACTTTTTATTTTTTGTAACTTTCAACTTATATTTCATAATCATTTTTTTTTTTTAAAAACAATATAATAATATCTTAATTTTAATGCATACATATTGTACTTTTTAATGCATACATATTGTAAAGTGTAACATGAAATTTTGTAACAGGCAACTTGTATATTATACAATCTTTCAACCTTCTTTTAACAATACTAACACTTTTAAATAGATATTTATCACTTAGTAACTGCAGACTATATTAACTTAGAGTAAGTACATTTTTTTACAAATAACATTTTTTGTTTTATTTGTAACATTTTTGTTAAACTCTCGTTAAACTAAATTAGCATTGAATTCAGAGGAAGGCAAACAATAAAAAACCCCATTCAAACTTTTGCAATTGTATCTTAGAGGGAAAAAAATTAATTCCTTCCTGACCCCATTAACTGGCGATCGGATTACTCCCTGAATCAATACTTTTCCAAATCTTCTGAAATGGTTCAACTATATAGTAACAATACATGTTTGCCTATAACATATCTCTTTAACAAACAGTTTTTTACCTTTTTTTTTGTGGGACCAATCATATGAACATGAAACTTGTAACCCATTTCAATATGTTTAAGGATGTTTAAGTTTTTTTTTTATTTTCTTTTTGTCTTTTATGCAAATATCACATAGTGTTTCCAAAGTGAAATAGTGGTCCCCTATTTAAAGAGTCCCAGAGTACTTACATTTTGTACTGGAAGTCAAACCACTGTTCTCTATGGATTTTTTTGTCCATTGTATATAGTTTGTTCTTGAAATGTTGTTTTTGTGCAATAATATTGAGTACCTTAAAATGTTGTCATAGAAATGAAACTACTCTACTCTATGTTTACAACACCTCATAGTACACAATGTTTTTGTGTAAACGCATCCATCGTCTAATAAATGACCCTGACTTTCATTTTCGTCAACAGTCACTTTAATTTCGTTTGGATTGGTGCACCTTGAAAAAGCAACATAGAGTTGTCCATGTGCAAAAACTGGTTCCTTTAAAAAAATCCCAACAGACTTAAAAGTTTGGCCTTGTGATTTATTGATGGTCATGGCAAATGCCATGATAACTGGAAACTGTCTCCTTTCAAGGACAAAAGGCAAACCACTCTCACTTGGAGCTAAATCAATTCTTGGTATAAAAACTCGGTCACCTCTATGGGTCCCAGTTATAATTTCTGCATGTATAAAATGATCTTTTAACTCATGCACAATTAATCTGGTGCCATTACAAAGTCCTTTTTTTGGATTCATATTTCGCAATAACATGACAATTGCACCTTTTTTCAATTGTAAAATATGTGGTGGCATTCCAGATGGTGTTAAGGAATTAATAAATTCGATACTAAAATTCGATTCACTCTCTTTATCATCAGCCAGAACTGAATCTGCACTGTAATAATTCTTCTGTGGTGCATTGATGTATTTTAAAATTTCATTATTTACATTCAAGGCATCGATATTTTTTGATGTTAATATCACTTTGTTTGCAATGTCTGAGTAATCCTCGTTATTAAGAGTGTTTAGAAATATGGCTGATATCAGTGATTCATTGCAAACCATTTCTGATGGAATTTCAATAGTATCATTTGGTAAATGCTGTATTTCTGGATGTTTTCCTTCTCCGATTTTAATAAGCCAATCATTGAATTCATTTTGGCCTTCAGATCTCATATTTAATTCTAATTTGAGATGTGTAAATATTTGCCACAGTTTACTGGTCTTGATACATGTTTCAATGATCTCTGTTCTATTTCCGTGTGGCACAACAGGTAATGTTTGCCGAAAATCTCCTCCTAACAGAATCACCTTTCCACCAAATGGCAACTTATTATCCATCACTTCTTTTAAGAATCTGTCAATACATTGCAGTGCGTGACATGACATCATTGTTGCCTCATCTATGATAATTAGTTTCGTTAGTTTAAATTTTTTTGCTTGTATAGAATTGAGTCGAATATCTGACACTGATGTTTCCAAAATGGGAACTGGCAGCTTAAATCCACTATGAACAGTTCTACCACCATCTAACAAAAGTGCAGCAATTCCAGTTGTTGCAAATGGCATAGCTATCTGACTGTGTGATCGAATATAACTCATCAAACAATTGTAAAGATAAGTTTTTCCAGATCCACCTGGGCCGTCTAGATAGAAATACCGGTCTTTGACCATTTCATCATCTGTAGCATTTGTGATGGCCTGAAATGCTTCTAACTGTTTAGTATTTAATGTTGCCAGTTTTTCTTGTGTTTTTTGTTTTTGTAGCTCAATGTCATAATCATCAAAATTAATGTCATCTATAAGTCCTGGATCCGGTAAATTAAAACTTGAACAATTTAATCCATGAGCAAACAATATTTCTTGAATTTCCAACAATGTTTTTAACAGAGCAATTGGTTCTCTGTAACGTTTCAAGAAGTCTTCTGACATGTTTAATTTAAATGTTTCCCACAAAGTGAAAGCATCAGGTACATTGCAAAATATGCATATGAATGCAAATTGTTGTCTCATTTGCTTTGGCATTTGACATAGCGCTGCTTCTTCCAGACACCTCTCCCATTCTGTATCATCAGCTATGAAATTGTGCTGTCTTGCAGCTAATAGGAATGTATCATAAACTATGTCATTGACTGTACGTAAATGCTCAAAACTCTGTGCACCGGGAACATGTAGCAGAAGTAATCTTAAGCTGAAACGTTCAATATCCCTTGGACTGACGGTATAAATGCGTGGTATAATTTTTTGTGCATCTCTTCTTCGTTCTTTCCATTGACCATTTACAAATACATAGTAATATGGTATCTCTATGTATAAAAATTGTCTGGCCTGCGTATCCTGACAGTTTAATTTAAACCATGCTATAAGTGTGGTATCTCTGTCTTCACTTTGACATAATGCAAGTCTTTCATTTCCTTGAGTAAAGCAAACCATCTGACTTTGAGGCAAATGTACAGCTAAGCGATAGATAGCATGTGACCGATCATGCATTTCAAATTTCAAAAGGCGCCACATTGCTTCAGGAGCACTAACATAGCGAGCATCTAAATAATTTGATAGTTCATCGTGTACAATTGGATTTTCGTTTTCATTTACAGCACCTTGTACAACAACAGTAGCTGCGTCATATCCTTTGTATATATATTTATACACATACTTAATTGATTTAATCGAAGTGCAAGCTTCTACATTGATGTGTGCATTGTACTTGATGAGCAAATGTGGATTGTATGGAACAACAAATCTATTATCAACCTTTTGGCCCCGGATAATAGCTGTTTCTCCTTGTGTTCTTTTATACAAAGGATATCCATCACAATTAGCATAAGTTTGCATTTGAAATTGTTTTGGGAATTCTTTTGTACATTTTTTATTTTCCATACATGGTGAATTAGGATTCATCTCTCCACATGGTCCATGAATCATTCTATGTGTAACAATCTCCCAAAGTTTTGTATATTTTTCTTGGTCTGGCAATTCAGCAGAAATGACTGAATCCACTCTCTCTGCAGTTTTCAACTTATCTTTTTCCTGCAGTATTAAAAGTATGTGAGCATGTGGCAGTCCTCTCTTTTGAAATTCAATAGTGTAAACAAATGCCATACATTGTCCAAATAATTTTGCTTTAGTGATATCATGTATTAATGAATTCAGTTTGATTTTAAATACTCTTGCCACTAAATCTGGTCGGTCAGATGTAGTTTGTCCCAAATACAAATTTTCCTTGATCTCTGGCCATTGGGGATTACACGTGAATGTAATAAATAAATCTGGTTTTCCAAATTTTGTGACAATAGCCATGGCATCATTATACCTTTCTCGCATATTGCGAGGAGATCCTTGGAAAGTTGATGGCAAAATAATTGCTCTTCCAGCTGGAATGTCTCTGTTTGCAGCTATTTCAGCCACATAATCCATTAATCCACAATACTGTTCAACTCGTAATTTTTTTTGTTGAAATTTAATGAAATTTAAATTATTGGCTTCAACTTGTAGATATGAATCAATAATCCATTGTTGAGTGAGTTTGCCTCCATGTAAAATTGGATTAAAGCAGTCACGGATAGCAGTTTGTGCAACTTTATATTCCAGCATTGAAACATTAGATCTAATTCGAAGTTTAGTATTGGGATAAGTTTCCAATTTTAATTTTGGTTCCCATCCAGGTTCACCATTTGGAAAGAAAATGGGATATGTCATTGGATCTAAATTACAACTTAATATATTGATGTTGATAAATGGTTGTTCTTCATTGCGTGGATATATTCTAATATCACGCTGAAAAGGTGGTTCACCATCCTCATTTTTAAACACCATAGCAACCTCATTTACTGTCGGTAAATTATATCTTCTTTGATCAGTGTTGCGATCTCTTTTTAACACCATATTTACTCTTGGTATAGGCAATAGATGTCTTTCAGCATGTTCCTGTTGTTCTTTTTTCCAGCTGTGCTAATTGTTTGTATGCTTTACTATATGGGTTGTTTTGCATAATTTTATCCAGCTGTTCAAAGACTATGCGCAAACACTGTCTATTTTCTGGTAGTGTCATTCTTTGTTCCACAGCTTCCATCGTATCCAAGACATACAACTGTGCAAATTTCCTTGGCTCTCCTTCTTGTGGGTGTAAATGTGAAGTTCGGTGGTATATTTGACCTTGAATTTTGAAACAATAAGGACCATGTCCTGGTACATTTTCTGCTAAAGTTGCACCCATTGAAGCAAATGAAATTGCACTGTTATAAGACCTGATGTTTTGTTTGAAATTATTATAATTTTGAAATGTTGGATCACTCATAATACATTCTAAATAATATGGAAATGGATGTCTTAGTGGAAGTTTCACCTTTCCTTTCTGACAGCAACTAATGAAATTTCCATCAGTAGGTCTTTCCTTTATGAAATGATAGGCCCCACAAAACTGACAAAGCACATTAAGTAACCCACAATAATGAGTATCTACATGTACTGCAGTATTGAACACATTGTCATGCATTTTTTCCACATAGATATCAAACCCACTTTCTATATGTACATTGTTGTCATGTGTGTCTACATTTAAGTCATTCTGCACAATAGAATCATTAGACACTGGTTCACATAGATGTTTTTTTTTACTTTTCCTTTTTTTGCAAGGCCCAACAGACTCACTTTTGGCTTTCTTAGCAATCTTTCTTTTATTTAAAAGTCTCTGTTGATCTTCTTCTCTCAAGCGTTGTGAAGTTTCTGGTGTATGAGCATCTCTCCACCTTTGCTTCCTTTCCCTTGCCAATCTTCTTTTGCGTTCCATTTTGTCTTCTCCATTATCTTCCATTTTTTAATCTGTAATAGTCAATATAAATATTAATTAGTCTTTCTTCTTATTTTTGTGTACATATGTCTTTTTACTTTTTGGACTGTTACATTAAAGTTGATGAATAAACGTTATCCTTGTTTCCAATGAAATAAATGAAACCATTTTTCAAAGTATTTTATTGACATATATTAAATTGGTAATAACTGGACATATATATTTATTATATCAATTATTCATCTTTCAATTCATTTTAAATCCTTCTTGATTCACTTCACTGCATACATTTTTTTTTTTTTTTTGGCAAGTGCTTCTTCTTTTTGTTAAATGTTTGTATTGCTTCGTATTGTCTATTCAACTTTCCATAATTTTTTTTAACATATGCTGTTTTGATGTGTCAGGACCAAATTAAATATTTACCTGCAAAGACGGTCTTGATGTTGTTCAAAGGCTGCAAACGTCACACTGTGTGTTTATTCACTTTCCTTGATCAATAATCTGTAATTTAAATTTTAGAATCTTTGTATTATTTCACTTCACCCATATCATGAAATAAACATCAATCAAGAGACATATATTTTTATTCCTTAAAAACCTGAAAGCAAATTCTTTAATATGTTCCTATAGTAATCTAATACAAAACTGTTTTTGATATTACTCATTATTAATAATTAATTCATTAAATAAAGTGCATTATGAATGTTATTTTTAATTCTTTCACACAGGTAAGCACAATATCTAACAAATTAATTACTAATGTAATATACATTATTAATTAATAATTATATTTAATGTACATTATTAATTAATGCAGAATATATAAGCAACTATTAATTTAATGTACATTATTAATTAAATTTAAACTGAAAACATAAACATGAGTCTATCTGAGAATTAAATTATTAAAATCATGTACATTCTTAATTAATGAATCAATGTGTTTGTTTTCTGCACATTCTTAAACGCTAACATTTTTGATATTACTGTTTAGTAATAATTAATTAATTGTAGAAAGTACATTCTAAACGTTATTTACAATTCTTTTACAAAGGTAATTACAATATCCAATTAATTAGTAATCTAATGTACAATTAATTAATGCACAATATATAACCAATTAATTTGTAATAGAATGTACATTATTAATTAATAATTAAATGTACATTATTTATTAATTCATGAATAAATGTGTTTCTTTTTTCTGGACATTCTTAAACGCAAACTCACTTTTATATTAATGCTTAATTCATTAATTATTTAATGTACATTATCAATAGTATTGTCAATTGTTTCACACAGTTAAGCTCAATATTATATTTCTGTTAATGAAATAATGTACATTAATTTAATAGTTAATTGGTTATATTTTATTGATAATTAATTCTTAATTAAATAAAATACATAATAAATATTATTTACAATGTTTCACACATTTAAGCACAATATATAATCAATTAATTATGAATTTAATGTACATTATTAATTAATAATTCAATGTAATGTACATTAATAATTAATGCACAATACATAACCAATTATTAATTTAATGTACATAATTGTCCTTATTAAGTAACTAATAATATATTAATTAATTAATGATACTTCTTAAAATGTACCTTTTGTAATTCAATGTTCCTGAATCAGTATCCTGAAGAGCTATCAATCTCTTTCGATTTTCCAGCATCCGAAAATGTCCAGTCACACTGTCATCACCTCAGTAAAAGGTGTCAGTAATGTGTCAATTGTGCCCTATATATAGGTTTTTGCGCGAGCCAAATGCATTGTTTTCGGCGGGAAATATGGGTGCGCGAGCGAAATGCATTGTTTTCGGCGGGAAATACGCTGTTGCTCTAGACCAATGTGTTGTTTTCGGCGGGAAATCGGAGTTGGCGCGAGACAAAGGCGGGAAATCGTAGTCGGCGCGAGGCAAAGGCGGGAAATCGTAGTCGGCGTGAGGCAAAGGCGGGAAATCGGAGTCTACGCGAGACAAAGGCGGGAACTCCGTGTTAATCCGGAAATGTGTGGTGTGCGTCTTATCGGATTTTCCGTAAGTGTTTTCCGTGGCTATAGTGCTGTAGCCTCGTTTTCGTTTTGTTCGGCCGCCATTTTTTCTCTCGCTTATTTTTTTTAAAGTGTCTAAACTCTTTTATTTTGCTTTAAATGAAGGCGATAGTTTTTGTTTTGAGGTCCAGGATGCTTCCTCTTGCTGTCGGTAACATTTTTATTTATGTGTTCTGTGTATTTAGTGTGTTTTATCTTTTTTCTTGTCCGCGGGTTGCGTCCAATTTTTGCGATGTCGTAATGTGTCTTATACGCCGTCACGGATTATCCGTAATGTGTCTACGCAAGTCTTTTTCGTGCTCAGAGTGCTGTAGCCTCGTTTTCATTTTTTTCGGCCTCCATTTTTTCTGTCGCTTATTTTTTTTTTTGTGTTTACATTTTTGTATTTTAAGGTAAATCAATGTGTAACTCGCTTTCTGCAGGTCGTGGATGCTCCCTCTTGCTATCGGTTAGGTTTTTATGTATGTGGTGTGTGTAGTTATTGTTAATTTTAATTTTTATGATAGGCGGTTTGCGGCTGTATTTTTTTACTACGTTGCGGCCGTATTTTTTTACTACGTTTTAACGGCTCATCGCTAAGCCCGCTAAAGTTCTACGGGTTAACGGCTCACCTCGCTTCGCGAGGCTCGCCGGGCGATGAGCGCCTGCGGCGCTCATCGCTAAGCCCGCTATTCGTACGGACCACGCAAACAGCGTGACGACGACTCGTAGCAGGACAATTATAATATGTGATATATATATATATATATATATCAATATAAATATATATCAATATATATGTGCAGTGCTTTGCATTTTCATGTATGCCAATAAAACAACAAAATAATAGTTTCATTGATTGCAGAGAAAAAATAAAAATGATTTTCAAAATTTTCCATTCTTTGAATAATGCTATTTACCTTTGGATTGAGAGCAGATGCAAACAATATGTACAGAAAAAAAAAAACATTACATCTTACACCTGTGTACAATTACAGATTACAATGGCGGATAATGGAGAAGACACCATTGAACGCAAACGAAGATTGGCAAGGGAAAGAAAGCAAAGGTAGAGAGATGCACAGTCACCTGAAACTTCCCAATGCCGACAGAGACTTTTAAATAAAAGAAAAATGAGTAAGTAAGCACAAAGTGAGTGTGCTGGAGCTTCAAAGAAACAAAAAAGTAAACAAAAACATGTCTGTGAACCATTGCCCAATGATACAATATTGCCTATTGACACCAATGTTCAGACACATTACACCAATTTAGATATAGAAAGCTGTAGTGATATCTATGTTGAGGAAGCTCAGGATAATGTGTTTATTAGAGCACTAACGGTAGACACTCATTATTGTGGATTACTCAATGTTGTTTGTCAGTTTTGTGGGGCCTATCATTTTCTCAAGGAAAGACCAACTGACGGAGACTTCATTAGTTGTTGTTAGAAAGGAAAGGTAAGACTTCCACAAAGACACACATTTCCAGATTACTTATCATGAGCGATCCAACATTTCCAAATTATACCAATTTAAAAAAAAAAACATAAAATGGATAAAATTATGACCAACAATCCATATAGTCAAGCATACTAACAATTAGCACAGGTTAAAAAAGAACAAAAGCAACATGCTCAAAGACATCAATTGACAATGCCAAGAATAAATATGGTGTTAAAAAGAGATTGCAACACTGATCAAAGACGGCATTATTTACCAAGAGTAAATGAGGTTGCCATGGTCTTTAAAAAGGAAGTTGGTGAACCAAATTTTCAGCGGGATATGATAACTTATCCACGCAATGAAGAACAACCTTTTATAAACATAAATAGTTGTAATTTAGATCCAATGACATATCCCATTTTCTTTTTCCAAATGGTGAACCTAGATGGGAACCAATAATTGCAAAGTTATTCCAATAGTAAAGTTCGTGTTAGATGCAATATTTCCATGCTGGAATATAAAGTGTCACAAAGTGCTATTCGGGATTCTTTTAATACTATTTTATGTGGGGGCAAACTCACACAACAATGGATTATTGATTCCTATCCACAAGTCAAAGCAAATTTAATTTTTATAAAATTTCAACAAAATAAGCTTTGAGTAGAACAGTATTGTGGATTGATGGATTATGTCGCTGAATTGGCTACCAACAGACACATTCCAGCTGGAAGAGCAATCATTTTGCCATCCACTTTCCAAGGATCTCCTCGCAATATGCGAGAGAGATATAATGATGCCATGGCTATTGTCACAAAATTTGGAAAACCAGGTTTATTCATTACATTCACATGCAATCCACAATGGCCAGACATCAAGGAAAATTTGAATCTGGGACAAACTACTTCTGACCGACCAGATTTAGTGGCAAGAGTTACTTGCACTCACCTCTTCCCTTGGCCTCTCACAATGGACAGATTCAGCAACTCACCGTGGTGGACACTCCATTGACCTTATTTTTACTAATCTCTGCACTATCTCCAACCTTGACATCTCCTCACTTCCCATATCTGACCACCACCTGCTAACTTGCAACCTCACCTCATCTACCGCTCACCGCCCTTCTTCAAATCCTGCCATCAGAACACGCAGAAACCTGCAAGCACTCAACCCACAACAATTTTCAAATGTACTAACACCCCTTCTCAGCCCCCTCACCACCCTTGTCTGCCCTGACGTCGCCACTTCACAATACAACACTACGCTAACCTCCACCCTTGACTCTCTTGCCCCCATAATCACAAGCAAACGCCCTCGCTCTCAACCACAACCATGGCACACCACACAAACACGCTATCTACAGAGATGCTCACGCACTGCAGAACGATTATGGAGGAAATCTCGCACTTCAGCAGACTTTCTCCACTACAAGTTTACCTTGCGCTCCTACTTCTCTGCCCTCAATCTTGCCAAACAACACTACTTCTCATCACTAATATCAAACCTGTCCTCCAACCCTAAACGTTTATTTGCTACATTCAACACCCTCCTCCTCCTGCCCCTTCCTCTCTCACTGCTGATGACTTTGCCAGCCATTTTAAAAATAAAATCGATACCATCCGAAATGAGCTCTCCTCCCAGCTTGGCCCTACCCCACCACCCTCTCCCCAAACCGACAACACCCAGCCCTTACCCTTCCCCAATCCCACCTCCACTATGGACTCCTTTGACCCTGTAACCGAGGATGAAGTATCTACTTTACTATCAACCTCTCACCTTACTACATGTCCTCATGATCCTATTCCATCACAGCTAATCCCTCCCCTATCCACCACACTTATCCCAGCTCTCACACATCTATTCAACCTCTCCCTAAACACTGGCAAGTTTCCATCCTCCTTAAAACATGCCACAGTTACACCCATTCTCAAGAAGCCCTCTTCTGACCCAGCTTCTGCCTCCAACTATCGCCCTATCTCACTACTTCCCCTTGCGTCTAAACTCCTTGAGCGGCTTGTTTACAATCGCCTCACTCAATTTATTTCCTCCAATTCCCTACTTGACCCCTTCCAATCTGGCTTCCGGTCCCAACACTCTACAGAAACAGCCCTTACAAAAGTCACTAATGACTTGCTAACCGCCAAATCAAAGGGTCACTACTCTATTCTAATTCTCCTGGATCTCTCTGCTGCCTTCGATACAGTTGACCACCCTCTTCTAATCCAAACTCTCCGCTCTTTTGGCATCCAGGACACAGCTCTTTCATGGTTCACATCCTATCTTAAAGATCGTACATTTAGTGTCTCCTTCTCTGGCACCTCTTCTTCACCTCTCCCTCTGTCTGTTGGCGTTCCCCAAGGTTCTGTCCTAGGCCCCCTCCTCTTCTCCATCTACACCTCCTCCCTTGGCACCCTTATAAAATCCTTTGGATTTCAGTATCATCTCTATGCAGATGATACTCAAATCTACCTCTCTGCACCCGATCTATCCCCCTCTCTTTTAGCTCAAGTTTCCAACTGCCTCTCTAGCATATCCTCCTGGATGTCCACCCGTCAACTCAAACTCAACATGTCTAAAACTGAACTTCTAATCTTTCCACCCCCTACTACAGCTTCCACACCTCAAATATCTCTCACTGTTGACAACACCATCATCGCCCCTACCTCCCAGGCCCGTTGTCTTGGGGTTCTACTGGATCCCGCCCTCTCTTTTATTCCTCACATCCAAGCAATAACAAAATCATGTCAGTTTCACCTAAAAAACATCTCCAAAATTCGTCATTATCTTACAGAAGACACAGCTAAAATTCTAATTCACTCTCTCATCATCTCTCGACTCGACTACTGCAATTCCCTCCTTGCTGGCCTCCCCATCTCTCGTCTGTCTCCCCTCCAATCCATAATGAACGCCTCCTCTAGACTAATCTTCAATACCAAACGATCAGTGTCTGCAGCCCCTCTCTGTCAATCACTCCACTGGCTTCCCATAGCTTCCCGAATCAAATTTAAAATCATGACCCTAACACATAAAGCCCTCAACAACAGTGCACCCCCTTATATCTCTGCTCTTGTTTCAAAATACTCTCCCAACCGGCCCCTTCGTTCTGCTAACGACCTTCTTCTTTCCTCCTCTCTCATCACCTCCTCTCACTCCCGTCTTCAAGACTTTTCTCGTGCTTCCCCATCCATTTGGAACTCCTTGCCCCGCTCCATTAGATTATCTTCCTGCCTCAAAACCTTTAAGAAATTATTAAAAACACACCTGTTTAAAAAATCTTATCATCTTCAGCCTTAACATGTACAACTGAACATTCCACAGCTTAATAACACTCACACCCACAATCTACAGTACAACACACAGACCCCTCCACTTTACTGAACCAATTGCTTTCAATTGTATTTGTCACCCTCTTGTATCACACCTAAACCCTTAGATTGTAAGTTTGCGAGTTTTTAATCTTGTGTCAGGCCTTGGAAACAAGCTCTATGTACATTTGATTTTATGCTCAAAAACAGGGCCCTCCATTCTTTACAAGGTGTTTAATTTGTTTTCTGCTATGTACTCAACCCCTGTACAGCGCTACGGAATATGTTGGCGCGATATAAATAAAGATAATAATAATAAGAGTATTCAAAATCAAACTCCATTCATTAATACATGATATAACTAAAGCACAGTTGTGTGGCTTTTGTGTATACCTTTGAATTTCAAAAAAGAGGACTGCCACATGCTCACATACTTTTAATGCTGCAGGAAAAAAGATAAGTTGAATACTGCAGAGAGAGTGGATTCAGTCATTACTGCTGAATTGCCAGATCCAGAAAAATATTCAAAACTATCTGAGATTGTGACACACAGAATGATTCATGGGCCATGTGGAGATATGAATCCAAATTCACCATGTATGAAAAATAAAAAATGTACAAAAGAATTTCCAAAACAATTTCAAATGCTAATATGCTAATTGTGATGGATACTCTTTGTATAAAAGAAGACAAGGACAAACAGCTATTATCCGTGGACAAACAGTTCATAATAGATATGTCGTTCCATACAATCCACATTTGCTCATGAAGTACAATGCACAAATAAATGTTAAAGCTTGCACTTCTATTAAATCCATCAAATATGTGTATAAATATATATACAAAGGATATGATGCAGCAACTGTTGTTGTTCAAGGTGCAGCAAACGAAAAGGAAAATCCAATTTTACATGACAAACTTTCTAATTTTTTAGATGCTCGCTATGTCAGTGCTCCGGACGCAATGTGGTGGCTTCTGAAATTTGAGATGCCTGATCAGTCACATGCTGTGTTTTGATTAGCTGTACGTTTGCCACAAAGTCAGTTTGAGCTGAAGCAGTTCTTTCATTGCCTGCAGTAAAGGAAACAAAGTGAACACAGAGATACAACACTTACTGCATGGTTTAAATTAAACTGCCAGGACACGCAGGCAAGACATTTTTTATACATTGAGATTCCATATCACTATGTATTTGTAAATCATCTATGGCGACAATTAAAAAGAGATACACATAAAATTATACCACAAATATATACTGTCAGTCCAAGACACATTGAGCGTTTCAGTTTAAGACTACTTCTTTTACATGTTCCTGGTGCCCAAAGTTTTGAGCATTTATGCACAGTGAATGACATAGTTTATGAGACTTTTCTATTAGCTGCAAGACATCAAAACCCTGGCCCTGGTGGATCAGGAAAAACTTATCTGTACAATTGTTTGATGAGTTACATTCGAGCACAGGTTCCGATAGCAATGCCATTTGCAACAACTGGAATTGCAGCACTTTTGTTAGAAGGTGGTGGAACTGTGCATTATGGAATTAAACTGCCAGTTCCCATTTTAGAAACATCAGTGTCAGATATTCGACTGAATTCTTTACAAGCCAAAAAATAAAAAAAAAGTAAATTAATTATCATAGACGAGGCAACAATGATGTCATGTCATGCTTTGCAATGTATTGATAGATTCTTAAAAGAAGTGATGGATAATAATATGCCACTTGGTGGAAAGGTGATTTTAGGCAAACATTACCTGTTGTGCCACATGGAAATAGAACTGATATCATTGAAACGCGTATAAAGACAAGTAAACTGTGGAAAATATTTACACACCTCATATTAGAATTAAATATGAGATCTAAAGGCCAAAACAAATTCAATGATTGGGTCATTCAAATTGGAGAAGGAAAACATCCACAAATACATGATTTACCCAATGATACCATTGAAATTCCATCAACAATGGTTTGAAAGCAATCACTCATATCAGCAATCCTTCTAAACACTCCGAATAATGATGATTACTCAGACATGGCAAACAAAGTGATATTAACATCAAAAAATATAGATGCCTTGAATCTAAATAACAAAATTTTAAAATTCATCAACGCACCACAAAATAATTATTACAGTGCAGATTCAGTTCTGGCTGACGATAAAGACAGTGAATCGAATTTTAGTATAGAAATTTTTTTTCACAAATTAATACCGAGGTCAAAACTTTTTTATATAATTATAGCACTTAAAAAAAAAAAAAAAGATTAGTTTCATTACTAAATATAGTATATTACAGTTTTTACAGTTTCCCTAGGATTAAAAAATAAAAAAGCAGTGTGTACATTTAGAAGAGGAACTTCAGATTTGTAGTATTCGTGTAAAAAAAACCCCCAAAAAAACAAACTCTTGCTTAATTTCATTTCAGTAGTGGTGAAGCGAAAAGGTTCCCTTTCGTGCAATACTGTTTACAGATTTAGTTTTACTTCCACATTTTGGTGTAGAATTTTAGTATAGAATTAACAGCCTTATTAAATTGCGATTCGGTAAATTTAAAAAGGCTCTATTTAAGCACACAACCTAATTTTTTTACAGAAGTTTTTAGTTAGTGAAGGCCTTGCTTTTGGATAGAAGTTCACTAACTAAAAACTTCTGTAAAAAAAATATGCTGTATGCTTAAATAGAGCCCTTTTAAATTTACTGAATCGCAATTTAATAAGGCTGTAATTCTTTAACCCCATCACATGTTTTGCAATAGAAAAAAGGGGAAATTGTCATGCTATTGAGAAACATGAATCCAAAAAATTCATGACCAGATTAATTGTGCACGATTTAAAAGATCATTTAGTAGTCAGGGTGATCTACTACACCAGGGGTCACCAAACTCGGTCCTGGAGGGCCGCACCCAGGCCTGGATTTGAGGATTTCCTTTCTGTGCACAGGTGAGTCAATCAGGATGACTGAAGAAGCAATAGTCTCACCTGTTTGCAGCAAGGATATCCACAAATCCAGGCCTGGGTGCGGCCCTCCAGGACCAAGTTTGGTGACCCCTGTACTACACTATGGACGTATTTTTACAAAAAACTTTGTGCACTATGAGGTTTTGTAATCATAGAGAATAGTGGTTTAATTTTAAGTAAGACATTTAAGGTCACTTGACCTCTTCTTAGAGGAACACTATTTCACGTACAAAACTATATCTACAATTTGAGAAACATACAGTAATAACCAACAAAATAGGAAGAAAAAAAAAAGAAAAAAAAATGGTATGTCTTGGAAGCCACTTTCGCCATGATTGCCCCCATAAAACAGTCAGCTTGCATTTTATTACCTTTACTGTTTACAATTTAATATGTTTCTTTCAAGTTTGTAATCTTGAAATTCTGTTTGAAAAGGACTGTTAAGTTGATGCATTCTATGGGCCTCATTCTATTATCGGCCGTAAAACGGCCGCAAGGCTGCGATTCCTTGCGGGGGTTCCATTACCTTGCAATTTAAATAAACGGCCCCGCAAGGATCTCCCCTTACAGCCGGCCGCATATCTTGCAACCGGCCGTAAGCTCAGAAATCTTTAAACGCAAATATATATTCAAGACGGCACTGTAAAGCCCTGTAAATGCTAGGGATCATAATGGGGGACATGAGGATTAATAGCAACCCCCTCTCAAGCTTGCACATCAGCCCAAATCCGAGATTTCATTAACTGTTTATTTTCCGGCCGCAGAGAGGGGGCGGGTCTTAGGTGCTCCAAGCCCTCTGGACTTTTTACATGGATATTTGACATAAATTAAAAAACAATTTTTTTACGGATTTGAGTGTAGGGGTATGTTGTGCTATTAATGCTAACACCTAAAATCACTTTATAGTCTCCTCAGAGTGCAGGATGGCTTTATTTTGGCTATATTATGTGCTTAATTGTGTGCCTGCGGGACCTTTTTGCTGCAAGTAAGCTGCGGCTCGGTTTTAGCCTTGCAGAGAGGGTTCCCAGAGCAATAGAATAGCAACCAGGATTTTCTTGCGACCGAAACTCTTGCGGCCGTTTAAGATCAAAGGCTTTCCTCCGGCGCGTGCGGCCGCAAGGGATAGCAAGGCGCCGGCCGCAAGCCTGCCGGAATCCCCGGCCGGAAGGGAATAGAATAGGCAAATAGCTTGCGGCCGGTCCTTGCGGCCCTGCATCTCCTACGGCCGATAATAGAATGAGGCCCTATGTAATTAAGGTTTAATGTTAGTAGCAGCAGCATCATTTGTTGAAAATGTTTAATGTTTGATGATATATAGATTATTGATCCAGGGACGAATCTGATTGCCAGTTAATGGAGTCAGGAAATAATTCTTTTTTCGACACAAATTTACAAAGTTGAAATTTAATTTTTTGCCCATTTGTCTTCCTCTGGATTCAATATTCAAAATCACTATAGTTGAAAATAAATTCAGGTTAAATGTTATTATCTTATGTTAATGTTTGCATTGTTATTGTATGTTAAAAGGTCTGAAAAGTTCATTTATTGAATGTTACTAAAGATTTATGTCATTTGCAGAAGAAACCTTTGTTAACAAAATTCAATGTATAATTAAATAGAAGGGAATAAGCCATTTCATTGGGTCAGGAAGGAATTAGCTTTTTTCCCCTTTTGAGACAATTGGCAATGGGGGATTTTACTGTTTGCCTTCCTCTAGATTAAATACCTATGTGCTTTACCAGGAGTTTAAATACAAGTTGTATGTTAATAAGCATTCTGTCATGGGTGAAGACACTCATTTAGAGAAAGTTCAACGATTTCATGTTAGTATTGTTAAAAAAAAAATAATTACCCACTGTTTACATTATAAGTTGCAGATTATAAACCTTTATGTAATAGTTCACAATACGTATTCAGATACATTTTATGGATTGTTGTTTTATTATTCGAGACATGACAATTACAAAGTTTGATATGGTTTAACAGTACATTGTTAAAAAAATAAAAAATATTTAATATACATTTGTGTACTTCTTTGTAGATAAGAAAACAATTCAGAGTGTTAAAGAATCACATTGTGTCACAAACAGTATTTCCAGCTTAAAATTTTTATTGATTTATTTATTTTTTTATGTGCAAGTCGCTAGTCTCAATATAACATGCAACTGCCATTGCCATGGTTAACTTTGTGTGAAAAAAAATAATAATTTGCTTTAAAATGAATCTAAGCATTCTGGTGCAATTAAAATTCTCACACTAAAAGAGCAGAGTGACCAATAATTTTGATTGGCTGACATATTCTGAACACATATTTCAGCCAATCAGAAAGGCACAAAATTACTATTTAAAAGCACCGCAAAAGCCATTTGTAGTGGGGGAGTTTCTCATCAGAAAAGCTCCATTAGTTCAAGTATTATTATTATTATTTTTTTTAAATAGAGCATAGGTATTTTTTTAGAGGCCCATTTGGAGATCCAAAATAGAGGATGCAATGACTTATATTAAGAGAGAAGAGCACCGAAGACTACAATAAACATGGATAGCCTGCTTGATCGAGGGTAGAAGAGTGAGGACCAAGGCATCGTTGAACATCGCTAGATGGGCATTTGAGTATATAAGTATATTCATTTTCTTTTACAGGTTTATTTTTTTTTCAATTTTATTTCATTTACTGTTTTTTTAATGTAATTCTTTTTTTTTATGTAATTCTTTTTTTTTTAATATGAATTTGATTTTTATTTTCTGCATTTTATTTATTTCTTTTAATTTTTAATGTTCTGCATTTTAGTTTTTTTATTTCTATTAATTTTCGTTTTTTATTTTTTGTAATTTAGGGGGGTTTGTATTTTTAATGCATTTTATTTTGTTATTTTGGCACATTAGGGATTAATTGTAATTTACCATTGAGGTATTTGTAGAATCCTATGGTATAGGGTTAATTTAGAGTATTCAGGGCGTCCTTTTAGGACCCCCATGGTAGTAAGGGGTTAAATAGGAATACCACATGGGTCTATAAAGACTCCCATGGTAATTACATGACTCTCATGGATAAAGGTTTAATTTTACATGTTACAGAGGTCCTTGCAGGACATCCATGGCATATATCTTAGTAAGACATGCCTAAAGGACCACTGGGGCACCTAAATCGGAATTCTTGCCATGGGGGTCCCTAATAGACCCATGTGGCACACATATCTAACCCCTATGCCATGGGGTCCTACAAGAAACGCTATGGCTAGCACAGTGTGTAAATGCCAAGTGGGTCCTTTTATGATCCATATGGCATAGGGGTTAGATATGTGTGCCTCATGAGGTCCATTAGGGATGTTCATGGTAAGGGTTAACATTAAGGTACCTTGAACCTTTAAGGACCTCCATGTCATGGGGTTAAATGTAGATGCCATGAGGATCTTTTAAAGTAATATGAATAGTTCCAATCTCAAACCCAGGTGCTTAACACCAAAATTGACAAATAGAAAAAAGTGAAAAAGGGAGACATAAAATGTAACCTTTATTATGTATGATTAAAATGTGTAAATAATTAATAATGACAGCTGCACCATAGTACTGGAAGAATGATTTTGTCAGCCTTTAAAAAGGGTGTCTTGGTGCATAATCAGTTCCCCCTGAAGATGTTAAACGGCCGCATAATAGAAGACTGCCACAGACAGTGATGAGGTTTATACCAGAACCACAGTGCCCTAGCCCCTTTCATGACCCTCCACACGTACAAGGTCATTTTTATACCACCTGCAGAAGGTCATGTTTACCCCTACTTATTGTGCCATTATCTTTACAGAGCCAGCTGGCTTTTTCCACATATCCAGGCTGTTCTTTGGCGGATTAGATAGAGACCGGGAGTTTTTCTGTGGCAGCCTGTCTCCAGCCCACTGATCTCCAATCAGGCAAGCACCACAATTGTGGGCTTTACAGTGGGTGAGTGACCTGCTTTTTTTGTAAATTGTGACCCTGCCTGGTACCTATCTTATATCACAGGGGAGTTCCCAGAGTTGTGTACAGGAGATACCAGAATTTGGAATTTCCATATAAAGGATAAGACCCAGAGAATAGTGTCATTCAGTTGGCCACATGCTCTATTTCCCTATCCTTTGTAATTGTTGCTCCTTAAGTGCCCTCACATTGCATCCAGATACATATATTCCACTCCTAGCCCTTTTGACATGATGATAAGGAATTTGAGGGAGATATACCCTTGCCCAACCATGTTTATAATTATACTAGCGACTTGCTCATCAAAAATGACGGGCAATAACATTTTAAGCCATGCAAATGCTGTTTGACACACACATTGTAAACGTTTTTCTACTATGAGGACCTTTGGTGCTCATTGCAAGCCTTGCCCTGAGCACCTTAAGGACTCATGGTGAGCCTCTTGTCTCATCTATTATTGCTCCTCTGAGCACCTTCGACACTCATTATAAAGAGAGATATATATGTATCTATATATACTTAATCAATAATGAATGAATTATTTCTTGAATAAATTAATATACGTTACCTATTTGTAATTAATATATTCAGCAATCAATAGCCCGAAGAACTAACAATCGGTTTATATTTTCCAGCACCATACAATGTACAGTGAGTGTTGGTGCTGAATTTTTTGTTTGTGCGAGGGAAATCCGTTGGGGTAGTTGTGTAAAGTGCCTTTGTAGATTGGTAATGTTCATAATGTGTTATGCATCTCGCAAGTATTTTCCGTATTTTGTACTAGTGTCTTTTGTGCTTTGTTCATTGCTGTGTGAAAGTGCTATTCGTTTGGCAGTGTTTTGCGTGGTCCGGGGTCTTGTAACCTTGTTTTCATTTTTTTCGGCGCCCATTTTTTTTCTCGCTTAGGCGAGTTTTATGTGTTGAAAGACGTCGAAATTGCATTGAAATCGCGTTGCACCTCACTCCCAGATGTCCATGCTGTTCCCCTTTGCTGTGGGTGATGTTTTAGTTGTATTTGTTTGTATTTTTTGTGTGTTTTTATTCTTTTTTTGTTTTTTGCGGTTCAACCTCGTATTTTTGCGATGTCGTATTTTTTTTTCTAAGTCCCGCTTCTCGTTAAGCGTCATTGTAAAGCGCTATGCATTTGGCAGTGTTTCGCACGGTCCGGGGTCGTGTAGCCTTGTTTTTGTTTTTTCTGGGGCCATTTTCTTTCTCGCATAGGCTTAAATTCATGTTGCACCTCACTCCCAGACGTCCTGCCTGTTCCCCCTTGCTGTAGGTGATATTTTTGTTATATTTATTTGTATTTTCTCTGTGTTTTTATGTTTTTTGGATGTTTGCGGTTCGGCGTTTGTCAAGTGCTTGAAGTTCTACGTGTTTAATTGCCTAGAACTTTTATTGTGAATCAGGTGTTAGCGTGGGAGAGAATCCCCAGGGGCTCCCTGTGTAGTTATATCTGGGTGCAATTGTGTGAGGTCTGGTTTGAATCCGCTCTGTAAGTCAGTGCACAGTTTTCTGTCTGTTGCAGTAATCTGTGTCCAGCTGAGAGTGGGTGTGGCTTGGCCTGTGTAGTTATATCTGGGTGCAATTGTGTGAGGTCTGGTTTGAATCCGCTCTGTAAGTCAGTGCACAGTTTTCTGTCTGTTGCAGTAGTAAGTGTACAGCTGAGAGTGGGTGTGTCTTGGTCTGTGTTAGTTATATCTGGGTGCATTTGTGTGAGGTCTGGTTTGAATCCGCTCTGTAAGTCAGTGCACAGTTTTCTGTCTGTTGCAGTAATCAGTGTACAGGTGAGAGTGGGTGTGTATTGGTCTGTGTAGTTATATCTGGGTGCATTTGTGTGAGGTCTGGTTTGAATCCGCTCTGTAAGTAAGTGCCGAGTTTTCTGTCTGTTGCAGTAATCTGTGTACAGGTGAGAGTGGGTGTGGCTTGGTCTGTGTAGTTATATCTGGGTGCATTTGTGTGAGGTCTGGTTTGAATCCGCTCTGTAAGTCAGTGCACAGTTTTCTGTCTGTTGCAGTAATCAGTGTACAGGTGAGAGTGGGTGTTGCTTGGCCTGTGTAGTTATATCTGGGTGCATTTGTGTGAGGTCTGGTTTGAATCTGCTCTGTAAGTCAGTGCACAGTTTTCTGTCTGTTGAAGTAATCAGTGTACATGTGAGAGTGGGTGTGGCTTGGCCTGTGTAGTTATATCTGGGTGCATTTGTGTGAGGTCTGGTTTGAATCTGCTCTGTAAGTCAGTGCAGAGTTTTCTGTCTGTTGCAATAATCAGTGTACAGGTGAGAGTGGGTGTGGCTTGGCCTGTGTAAAGGTTTATCTGTGTGCATTTTGTTGTTTTCTGTGGAATCGGTTCTGTGGGGCAGGACAGTGTTTTCTATCCTGTGCTCTTTTATCATTGTACAGGCGAGTAGGCGGGGTCTATTTTAACAAGTAAAGGGAGAGCTTCGGAGCTTGCAATAATTTCTAGTGTAAGTGTAGTTGGTGTGTAGGAGATTAAATAAATTTTATTATGAGAAAAAACAGAAAACAAACGTATATATTGTTTCTGTTTTGTTTGGTTTAAGGTGTGGAAAAGAAATCTTTATACAAATACATTGATTTGTTTTCTCACTGTATTTTTCTAACTGATAATCATGAGTCAGTCCAGTGGTAACCTCACTCAGTGTACATCCTGCCAAATGTATGCACTACTGGAACAGATGATCCAGGGTCCATACCTCTGTGACAGGTGTGAGCCTGTTGCCTCTCTGGAAGCTCAAATTGAAGATCTGGAGAGGAGAATTGTAGCACTTAGTGATAATGCTCCACTGGAAAGGGAGTTGGTGCTCACGGAGCACAGTTTAGCTGGGCCTAATATGGAGGGAGGAGCTGGGGCTAGTGAGGAGGACCAGGGAGGTAGCTGGGTTACAGTTACAAAGGGAAGCAGGGGGAACAGGAGGAGGCAGGCCAGTTCTGAGTTGGCAAACACCAACAGATTTGCCAGATTGAGTGAAACTGTTGGGGATGTCCATTCAGGAATGGCAATGCCAGATAGAGCTGTTCCCTCTAACAGCCGGGAGAACAGTTCTACTGGAGGAGAGGGAGGGCAGAATAGGCAGAGCAACAGACATGATTGGTGGTAGGGGACTCTATTATTAGGAAGGTAGACAGGGTAATTTGTCACCCAGATCCCAGCAATCGAACAGTTTGCTGTCTCCTGGGTGCTCGGGTTCGGCATGTTGTGGATCGGGTGGATAAATTATTGGGAGGGGCTGGTAATGAACCGGCGGTCTTGGTACACATTGGTACCAATGACAAAGTTAGTGGAAGATGGAGTGTCCTAAAGAATGATTTTAGAGAATAAGGGAATAAGCTTAAAGCAAGAACCTCCAAGGTAGTATTTTCTGAGATACTACCAGTGCCACGTGCCAGCCCAGGGAGGCAGAAGGAGGTAAGGGAGGTCAATGCGTGGCTACAAAAGTGGTGCAGTGCAGAGGGTTTTGGGTTTTTAGAGCACTGGGCTGACTTCTCACTTGGGTACAATCTCTATAGCAGGGATGGATTGCACCTTAATGATGAGGGCGCTTTTGTGCTAGGGGATAGGATGGTAGAACGGCTTGGGGAGTTTTTAAACTTGTAGGTGGGGGGAGGGACTATATAGAAGTATTGGGGTAAATAGGGTAGAGAGGGAAAGGGATGAATTGGTTACCCACGGGGGAGGAGAAGGGGGGGAGGGATACAATAGAAAGTAGGGAGGTATTAATAGGGGCTTCAAATACAGTGGCAGGCACTTCACAATGGCAGAGCCATAGCAACATAAAGTGTATGATTGCAAACGCAAGAAGTTTGCCTGGGAAAATGGATGAGCTAGAAATATTAGCAGTACAAGAAAAATGGGGCTTAATAGGCATTACGGAAACATGGTGGGATGAATCTCATGACTGGACTGTTAATCTGGATGGTTATAACCTATTTATGAAAGATAGGGGAAATGGTAAAAGAGGAGGAGGGATCTGTCTTTATGTTAAGTCTGAATTTAAGCCTATAGTCAGAGAAGATATGTATGCTGGCACTAACGGCATCACGAGTATGCTATAAACCCCCAAATATAGCTGATAATGAGGAAATACAATTATTGTTACAGATTGGAAATGCAGCTAAGCATGGGCAAGTTCTAATAAAGGGAGACTTAAATTACCCTGAAAAAAACTGGATAAATGAGACCAGCAGCTCAGCTAAGGGGAGCAGGTTCTTGAGTACACTCAGGGATCATTATCTGGCCCAGGTAATACAAGAACCTACTAGAAATGGGGCCATCTTGGATTTAGTCATCACAAGTAATATTGATATAATATCAAATGTAAAAATAGGGGAACCCTTGGGGAACAGTGATCACAACACAGTCTCATTTGAGATTGAATACAAAAAACAGAGTTGTAAGGGGCAAACAAAAACTCAAAATTTTAAAAGGGCTAACTTTAATGGGCTACGGGCAGCAATACAACATATAGACTGGGACAAAGAACTTACAGGGAAAAATACTGAAAATAAATGGACAACATTCAAATCCTTAGTAAATAAACATACTCATTAGCATGTACCATGTGGAAATAAAATGAATAGGAGTAAATCACATCCCATGTGGCTTAACAATGACTTAAAGATCATGATGAGGAAAAATAAATATGCATTTAAATTACACAAGAAGGAGGGAACAGAGGCAGCTTTATGTGACTATAAGGAAATCAACAAGTTTTGCAAAAGGGCTATTAGACTGGTTAAAATAGAAAATGAGAAGTCAGTTGCAATAAAAAGTAAGACTAACCATAAAATATTTTTTAAATATATTAATGGGAAGAAGGCCAGGAAGTAATCGATAGGATCATTACAATGTGACACAGGCCATCTGATAATTAATGACCAGGAAAAGGCAGATGAGCTAAATAGGTTCTTTTTGTCGGTTTACACAAGGGAGGTACCAGTAGTTGGGACACCGCAACATAATGGGGCTACACTACCTTCACTAAATAATTGGTTAACGCAGGAAGTAATACAAAAGAGGTTGGAGAAAATAAATGTTAATAAAGCCCCAGGTCCTGATGGAATACATCCAAGGGTACTGAGGGAGCTGGGTTCTGTAATAGCCAAACCATTATATCTAATCTTTCAAGACTCACTCACTACAGGGTCTCTACCAGATGACTGGAGAAAAGCAGAGGTGATACCTATATTTAAGAAGGGATCTAGAGCAAATCCGGGGAATTATAGACCAGTGAGCCTCACTTCTGTAGTTGGGAAGCTTTTAGAAGGGTTAATAAGGGACAGAATACAAGAATATGTCTATTTGAACAGGATTATAAGTAGGAGTCAACATGTATTTATGAAGGATAGGTCGTGTCAGACCAATATAATTCGTTTTTATGAGGAGTTTAGTAGGAACTTGGATCAGGGCAACTCAGTTGATGTAGTCTTTTTAGATTTTTCAAAGGCATTTGATACAGTGCCACAGGGAAGACTAGTGAGCAAACTAAGGGATACAGGAATTGCAGTAAATATCTGCTCATGGATCGAGAGCTGGCTAAAAGACAGGAAGCAAAGGGTTGTTGTGAATGGAACATACTCCGATTGGTCTAATGTGGACTCGAAAGTAGTGTCTCCATTTTTGCTGATGACACTAAGTTGTGCAAGGTAATAAAATCAGATAATGGTGTACTTTCCCTACAAAAGGATTTGCATAAATTAGAGAAATGGGCGGCTAAATGGCAGATCAGATTTAATAAAAATAAATGTAAGGTTATGCATTTGGGAAGGAACAATAGCCAAGCAATTTATAATCTTAATGGAGCAAATCTAGGGGTATCAGATATTAAAAGGGATTTGGGAGTACTAGTGGACAACCACCTAGGTAACAGCGCTCAAAGCCAAGCAGCGGCTGCAAATGCAAATAAATTATTAGCATGTATTAGGAAGGGTATAGAAGCCAGGGAAGAAGATATAATTCTGCCACTGTACAAATCTCTAGTACGCCCTCATTTGGAATATGGAGTACAATTTTGGGCACCACCTCATAAAAAAGACATTTTAGAGCTGGAAAAAGTACAGAGAAGGGCTACAAAACTAATAAGGGGAATGGAGGGGCTAAGTTATGAAGAAAGAATACCAAAATTAAACTTATTTTCGCTAGAAAAAAGGCGTCTAAGAGGAGATATGATAACGTTATATAAATACATCCAGGGTCAATATAAGGCTTTGTCAAGTGAACTTTTTGTAGCAAGAGATTTTCAACTGACAAGAGGACATCCTTTGAGGTTAGAGGAAAAAAGATTTCACCTTAAACAAAGAAAAGGGTTCTTCACAGTTAGGGTGCTTAAACTGTGGAATTCTCTACCAAAGGAGGTGGTGACAGCGAATTCGATAGACAACTTCAAAAAGGGGTTAGATATATTTTTGAATAAAGAGGGCATTCAAGGCTATCCTAGATAACTAGCAAAGGAATATTGATCCAGGGAGAAATCTGATCGCCAGTTTCTGGGGTCAGGAAGGAATTTTGCTTTTTTTCCCCCTTATGAGACAATTGGCAAAGTTTTAATGATTTTTTTTTGTTTGCCTTCCTCTGGATCAAATAACAATTAACAATTAATATTAAATAGTCCACATTAAAAAGATCAATAGAGATCTAAAAAGGTTGAACTTGACGGACTTATTCTTTATTCATCATCCAATACTATACTATTAATAATTATTTAATCAATAATTTAATTAATAACTAATCCGCATATTGCAGATCAGAGGAGATCTTAACAGGTTGAACTTGATGGACTGAAAGTCTTTTTTCAACCTTAATTACTATGTAACTATGTAACTATTATAATTATCCCAAATCATACTGTACATCACAGACCCTTAATTCAACTTTAATCCAAAATAAAATGCCCATACATCTAAGAAGGCTGTACTGTCAACAGTCATATATGCCTAAAATAAAATAAATATTAACAATTAATAATTAAACTTAATACTGCAGATCAGAGGAGATCTTTAACAGTTGAACTTGATGGACTAAACATCTTCTTTAAACCTCAATTACTAAGACATTATGTATTAGTATTTACTGTTAATAAAAATACTACAATCCAACACCATTAACTACAAGTTCAGTGTCACACTTGTCATCAATAGACCACTGAAGTCTAATATTTATAGTATACACATTTCATTTGCTAGTCTTAATAATGGGAAAATGCAAGCCTTTTACAACCCCCTTAATCCTAGGTCTTAACTGATCAACTACGTGTGCTCTATATAATGCATGTTCATCTGTCATTTGTGAGGAAAAAGAACATATTCATGATACACATTAGGCAAAGCCCTGTGCAACACTGAATGATGGTTCTGTGGTGACATCAATTTTTAGCCATAGTTTGAAGAAGACCTCTCACCACATTATAATGAGAAGAGAGGATCTGGGCTTAGTGGGGATCTCCCTCATATATGAATGAAGTTTCATTTATGAATTAATTTTATTCTTAACATTTTTATTCATAATTTTATGTAAATTAAGTGATGTGTACTATTTTGGTGCCCCATTCAATACGAGATTCTTAACTCCAAAACATACCAATTTTGAACTGCAAGTGATATTTTCAGTAATGTTACACATGTATTAAATGCTGATCACTCATGGCATTACTGATCCCACCCTAAACTTGTAAACCCAGGCCTTGTCAGTAAAGCACAAGGCAGGGGATTACTCTAAATTTGGAGATTGAGCAACATTATTTTGCCCAATCTCCATTTCCACAAATTCAAATCCCCAGGGATAACCTCCGGTCATGTACATGCTCACTCCTGATCTCCCCCTTTCCCGCTCAAACTTGATCCCCCCTTTAACCCATAAACCCCTGATCCCTGATCTACATAACCATGGGGGTCGATTGACCATTAACCCAGATGATCTTTCAAGGTTCTCCAGGGAATTGAACTATTAACCCCAGCGACAATGAACCATCAGTGCATCTAACTAATAACTCCCTAACTACCATGGTGGTTCTTAAAGGACCCCATGGTATAAAAAGAAGACACAACACATGATAAAAGGATTACAGGAAAGGGCTGGAAGAAACAATGGAGAGGAATTAGTGAGTGAATCATCTTGTCTGACATGGAAGGTGGTGAGGGTTTAGGGAAAGGACCTAAAACCGCCATCACCAACTGATCCCTCTGGGGAATCCCACCAACTGATCCCTCTGGGGAATCCCACTAACCTTAGCGGCCAGCTAATCATCACAGGTACAAATATTAATTTACACATACAATGTCACGTTATTTATATATATATATATATATATATATATATATATATATATATATATATATATATATATATATATATATATATATATATATATGTTCTGCACAGTTTCCCAGATTACAGTTCATTATTTGTATTTTTTTGAGATTCTGAGAAGAAAATATTTTTTAATTTGGACAAATATTTTTAAAAAATGACAGTGTATTTATGTTTTACATTTCTACTGTAAACATCAGATGTGTTGATGTACGTTTTCCTTTATATTTAGCCACTTAATGGCTAAATATCAGTAATATAAAATTCAAACATGTGGGTAGTAAATATTAAGATGTGTGTTAAGCAAATTCAGAGAACTTGAATTTTCACAGTATGCCACACATAACATGTCTATAACATACCTTAACATGCGTTTTAAGTTTCCCATTTATGATAACTCGGTATGACCTGTGAGAAAAATAATCTAATAGGGAAACCAATTTATTAGAAATGTTATAGAAGTCCTGGTCAGACTCCTAAAGGAGAATAGCTTTACCCTCCAAGCAGAGTCCTCTGACTCAATAAAGGTATCTCTGCCCGAGAGGTGGTCTGCTAGGCAATGGGTAGACATACCTGCCACCCCCCCCCCCAAGAACATAAGGCACAAGAAATACTCTCTCCCCTCTTACATGGCACCACAAGCCCGCTGCCATAACACTGCTGGGTTCCCCAATTAAAGAAAGTCCCTCTCCTTGTTACCTAAGCCTGACTGCCATGGTTCCCCATTCAGGCTATCATGATTCCCCATTCGGGTAAATTCTGACTCCCAATCCCAAACACCCTGTCTTCAACTATTACGGTACCCCTGCAACCCCCTGCTGTGCTGAAACACTGACCAGACGTGTCTGACATTTGGAGCCATAGACATATCGGCACCTAGATGGGGATATAGACAGGCTGGTGCCATGCCTCTTGGTGTAAGTTCCTAGCCCACATGGGGAACATCAAAGTGCCAAGAGATGCTGAATTGTGTTTACCTATGAAAATGGCCAATTGTTGTACTATAATACATTTTGATAAAATTACGAACGGAAAAATAAAGGTGATGTTCATATATTCATTTGTTGTTGTTCTTTAGTGATTCAGTCATGTTTGACTCTCTGTGATCTTATGGACCGCATCATGCCAGACACATCTGTTAGTCACTGCCCCTTTGAGTTCCATCAAGCTCAAGCTCGTTGCTTCAATGATCTCATCTATCCACCTCTGGACCTGAGATTGTCATTTGCCATGATTTTTGTCTTTTTAATGTTGAGCAGCAGGCCAGCTTTTGCATTCTTTTCTTTTACCCTCATCAATATTTCAGGCATCAGAGTAGTATCATCAGCGTATCAGAGGTTGTTGATATTTCTTCTAGCAATATTGATCCCGACTTAGGATTCATCCAGCCCGGCATTACGCATGGTGTTCTCTGCGTATAAGTTAAATACATAAGTTGACAATATACAAACTTTTTGCACACCTTTTCCAATCATGAACCATTCTGTTGTCCCATGTTCGGTTCTGGCAGTGGCTTTTTGGTCCAAATACAGATCCTTCAGGAGGTGGATGAGATGTTCTTGTACTTCCATCTCTTTAAGAACTTGCTACATTTTCTTGTGATCCACATAGTCAAAGGTCCATGAAGCAGATGTAAATGTTTTGCTGGAACTCTCTTGCTTTCTCTTTTATCCATTGGACAATGGCAATTTGATTTATTGTGCCCCTGCAGAGCCTGGCGTACAAGCCTAGTAGTTCCTTGGACAAATATTGTTGGAATTGAGCTTTTAGGATTTTAAGCATTACCTTGCTGGCATGTGAAATGATTGCAATTGTTCGATAATTGAAACACTCTTTGGCACTGACTTTTTTGAGATGTAGACTGACTTTTTCCAGCCTTCCAAATTTGTTGGCATAAGGCAAGCAACACTTTCACTGCATCATCTTGTAGGTTTTTGAATAGTTTGATTGGGATTTAATTACCTCCTACAGACTTGTTATCAGCAAGGCCTACTAGGTCCCATCTCACTTCGCTCTCCAAGATGCTCCAGTTCATTGAACAAATTATTCAGGTCATCACTGATATTAAGATCCTTCCTGTATATATGTCCAGTGAATTCCTGCCACCTCTTCTTTATCTGATCTTCTACTGTTAAGTCCCTACCATTTTTGACTTTTTTTCACGTGTACTTTAGCATAAGAGGTGCCATTGAGATCCCCAGTTTTCTTGAAGAGATCTCTTAACTTACCCATTCAGTTATCTTCTTTGATCTCTTCACATTGCTCATTGTAGAATGTTTCCTTGTCTCTTCTTGCAAATCTCTGGAATTCTGCATTCAGTTGGATAAATCTTTTCCTATCACCACTACTTTTCACTTTCCTTGTTTTCTGGATCCCTACCTTGTCGTGGTGAAAGGGATTGTGTACTTCAATGAAGCTGTGAGCTATACCATGTAGGGTCACCCAAGATGGGCAGGTCATGGCAGAGAGGTAAGACAAATTGCAGTCCACTGGATAAGAAACCTGCAACCCACTCCAGTAACTTTGTTAAGACAACTTTATGGTTGGGCACAACCAGAGAAATATATAGTTACATAGTTACATACTAATTGAGATTGAAAAAATACTTTTCTAGATCTTCTCTGATCTGCAATTTGCAGATTAATTGTTAATTGATCCAGAGGAAGGCCAATAGAAAAAAAAAACACAGTGAAATTGTCAAACAAAGAGAAAAAAATAAATGTAATCCTGACCCCAGATACCGGCAATTAGATTCCTCCCTGGATCAACACTTTAATTATCCAGGATAACCCTAAATGCCCCTTTTTATTAAAAAAATGCTATTGCAAAAAGTTCACTTAGCAAAGTTTTATATTCATCAGGGACATCTTAGACGTCTTTTTTCTAGAGAAAATAATTTAGTTATTCTTTCTCCATAATTTAGCCACTTCAATCCCCGTATTAGTTTTGTTGCCCATCTCTGAACTTTTTCCAGCTCTAAAATGTCCTTTCACTGAAGTAGTGACCAAAATTGTACTCCATATTCCAAAAGAGGGTATACTAGGAATTTGTGTAGAGGCAGAATTATATTTGCTTCCCTTGCTTCTATGCCCTTCTTAATACATGCTAATATTTTATTTGCCTTTGCAGCTGCTGCTTGGCATTGAGCACTGTTACGTGAGTGGTTGTCCACAAAAACTCCCAAATCCTTTATGATATCTGATACCCCTAGATTTGCTACATTAGGAATATAAATTGCATGGCTACTTTTCTTCCCAAACATATACAGTGGATATAAAAAGTCTACACACCCCTGTTAAAATGTCAGATTTCTGTGCTGTAAAAACATGAGACAAAGATAAATCATTTCAGAACTTTTTCCACCTTTAATGTGACTTATAACTGTACAACTCAATTGAAAAACAAACTGAAATCTTTTAGGTGGAGGGAAGAAAAAAAAAAGAAAAATAATGTGGTTGCATAAGTCTGCACACCCTCTTATAACTGGGGTAGCTGTGTTCAGAATTAAGCAATCACATTCCAAATCATGTTAAATAGGAGTCAGCATACACCTGCCATCATTTAAAGTGCCTCTGATTAACCCCAAATAAAGTTCAGCTGCTCTAATTGGTCTTTCCTGAAATGTTTTTAGTCGCATCCCACAGCAAAAGCCATGGTCCACAGATAGCTTCCAAAGCATCAGAGGCATCTCATTGTTAAAAGGTATCAGTCAGGAGAAGGGTACAAAAGAATTTCCAAGGCATTAGATATACCATGGAACACAGTTTTTCAATTGAGTTGTACAGTTTATAGGTCACATTAAAGGTGGAAAAAGTTCTGAAATGATTTATCTTTGTCTCATTTTTTTTCAGCACAGAAACCTGACATTTTAACAGGGTGTAGACTTTTTTATATCCACTGTAACATTACATTTATTCATATTAAATCATATTGCCCTCTGCAAAAGAAAATACATAATTTCATGATGTAATTACTTCGCACAACTTAGTGTCATCAGCAACAATGGAGACAATACTTTCCAGTCCTACCGCTATATCATTAATAAATATGTTAAAAATGAGAGGACCCAAAATTGAACCTTGAGGAACCTCACTTACCACATTAGTCCAATCAGAGTATGTTCCATTTACAAAAACCATTTGCTTCCTGTCTTTTAGCCAGCTATCAATCCACGAGGAGATATTAACTGCTATTCCTGTATCCCTTAGTTTGCTCAAAAGTCTCCCATGAGGCATTGTATCAAAAGCCTTTGCAAAATCCAATAAGACTACATCCACTGAGTTGCCCTGATCCAAGTTCCTACTAACCTCCTCAGAAAATAATTAGATTAGTCTGACATGACCTATCCTTCATAAATCCTTGTTGACTGCCACCTATGATCTTGTTCAAATAGACATATTTTTGTATTCTGTCTCTTATTAATCCTTCTAAAAGCTTCCTGACTACAGATGTGAGGCTCACTTTGAAGGTAAATATTATATTTTTAATGAACCTATTCTTGGTTCTTCCCCTCACTACTGTTCTCCGACTTCCGCAGAAACAAAGATCCCAAAAAGCACTGAACTTTTAAATATTTTTTTTAAATTATTAATTATTCCACAGGAAGGAAAAAAAACAAAAAACAAGTTAGACTCGTCTCAAAGGGAAAAAAATAATAATTCCTTCCTGACCCCAGATACTGGCGATCGGATTTTTCCCTTGATCAATACTGTCTCTCTAATTATCCATGATAACCCTGAATTCCCTTTTTAATTAGAAATAAATCCAGTCCCCTTTTAAAGTTATCTATCAAATCCGCTGTCACCACCTCCTCTGTTAGAGAATTCCACAGATTAACTACCCTTACTGTGAAGAAACCTTTTCTTTTTTTAAGGTGGAATCTTTTTACTTCTAACCTCAAGGGGTGTCCTCTTGTCAGTTTAAAACCTCTTGGCACAAAAGCTCCCCCGACAAATCTTTATACTGACCCTGGATGTATTTATATAAGGTAATCATATCTCCTCTTAGACGCCTTTTTTCTAGAGAAAATAAGTTTAATTTGGTTAGTCTTTCTTCATATCTTAGCACCTCCATTCCCCTTATTAGTTTTGTTGCCCTCCTCTATACCTTTCCCAGCTCTAAAATGTCATTTTTATGAAGTGGTGCCCAAAATTGTACTCCATATTCCAAATGACGGCGTACTAGGGATTTGTACAGTGGTAGAATTATATTTGCTTCCCTTGCTTCTATACACTTCTTAATACATGCTAATATTGTATTTGCCTTTGCAGCTGCTGCTTGGCTTTGAGCACTGTTACCTAGGTGGTTGTCCACAAGCACTCCCAAATCCCTTTCAATATCTGATACACCTAGACTTGCTTCATTAAGATTATAAATTGCATGGCTATTTTTCCTTCCCAGATGCATATATTTACATGTATTCATATTAAATCTGCCATTTAGATGCCCATTCCTCAATTTTATGTAAATCCCTTTGGAGGGAAAGGACATCATTATCTGATTTATTTACCTTGCACAACTTTGTGTTATCATAGAAATAGAGACACCACACTCCAATCCTACCTCTAAGTCATTAATAAATATGTTAAAAAGGAGAGGACCTTATACTGAACCCTGAGGAACCCCACTTACCACATTAGTCCAAACGGAGTATGTTCCATTTACAACAACCCTTTGCTTCCTGTCTTTTAGCCAGCTCTCAATCATTAACAGATATTTACTGCAAATCCTGTATCTCTTAGTTTGCACAATAGTCTCCCATGTGGCACTGTATCAAAAGCCTTTGCATAATCCAAAAAGATTACATTCACTGAGTTGCCTTCATTCAGGTTCCTACTAACCTCCTCATAGAAACTAATTAGATGTGTTTGACATGACCTATCCCACATAAATCCATGTTGTCTCCTACATATAATCCTGTAAAAATAGATATATTCTTGTATATTATCCCTTATTAACCCTTCTAAAAGCTTCCCCACTACATAAGTGAGTCTCACTGGTCTATAATTCCCCGGATTTGCTCTTGCTCCTTTCTAAATATAGGTATCACGTCTGCTTTTCTCCAGTCATCTGGTAGAGACCCTGTGTTGAGTGAATCTTGAAAAATTAAATATGATGGTTTGACTATTACAGAACCCAGTTCCCTCAGTACCCGTGCTTAATTACACATATGCATTAACTCCTGAATGATGTAATCCAATTCAATTACACACATACAGTATATTCCCCCCCCCCCCCCCCAAAAAAAAAGATGGTCATAATCTAAAAAAAGGCACAGGACAAGAAGAATCTAACAATACCTGCATGTACAGTACAGAGCTTTATACTGTAACTGTAACAATAACCCAACTTACCTGATCTTCATCTACTAGCAGTGTTAACCATGCTGTATCTGTCATGAGAAATCGCTTGCCATGGCCTTTATTAATGATGTGGCATCTAACAATGAATACTTAGTTGTGACCACTTTCGTTGTGCCAATAGTACTGTAACAATCTCTATATGATATTGTTTTGCCACATTGATATTACATTCATTAGGTATACATCTGTTATCAGATTATAACTGATTGTTATGAAATCACAATGTCTAAACATTTACACATTAATACTGATAGAAGACAAAGGACAGCAACAATAATGTATATTAATGACACCTGACAAAAGTACCTGTTCTCACAATTTAATTGGATGAAATGCTTAACTAATGCACGTTTACAAGCTGGCTTTGATTAACATGCTATTGTAGGATTCCCATCATGTGTTTTAAAACATGATATATGCCTTTAGTTATGGTGTGTGAGATCATTATGCTGAGGAGTAATGGCTATCTGAAAGCCACTGTGTACATATTTTACTTACATTATTTAGTAATACTGGTTGCAGATGCCAATACCAACTGCTGCACTAACAGAGCAGCAAATACCCTATAATTACACTGATAAAGGAGTAAACTACCCGTAAGGTGTCTAAACTAAACACAGGACTGTACACAAAAATGCAGAACAATTTTTACGACAGATGTATATACTTCACATAGAAAAGGAATCAAAGTTATTGGATCAAATAAACACCAAACTCTATCAAATTGTAGTTAAAAAACAATAAAGATCTTAAAAACGATCTGGAAAAATATCTCAGAGAATGTCCTGTAATAGTCCTTTGATATAAGGGTATAAGCTGAAGTGGTAGATATATTAACTTCCACTCTTAAAGTCTCCAGTATATAAGAAGTAGCAGTAAAGTCTACATTAGTTCATATATCCTCCTTTTAGAGAGCAATCTATGTAGTGCTATCTTTATCCACCACATTCCTCCACAATTCATCCACACTATACTTACAACGTCTAGGGCTGCTACTTAGAGGCACTGTTCACCAAGAGTGAACATATAAGTGTGAAGTATATGCTTGTAGATGTTGAAGATGCCTTCATGGAGTTTAAAATTGCCTCAAATCAAAATATAACATAACCATACGTGTCCACAGAGAAGAGGAACATGAACCATGTGATGTCGGTAACCACATGGTTCCTAAATATTACCATCACACAGACCATGATCATCTACTCTGGAGCCAGGATTGAATATGTTAACATATAGACCAAAAAATTGTGTCACTGAGGAGTGCTTCTGAGAAGGTCAATCGCTAGATGCAGCCCCTATCTCCTGCTCTTCATGGACACAGGGCCCCCAACCCCATGCTGCCGCACCTTCTCCCTAGATGAGGGGGTATTGCAGAGGAGGCATCCCCCATGAGGCAGCAGCACTTATGCGGAGGGCATGCAGGGAGGGGCCAAGCTGCATATGGACAAGGGAAGCTTCTTGGGTGGATGAGGAGGTGCTTGCGACCAGAGCACACTGGATAATGCTAATGTTAAAACAGGTGAGCATGTTCTGGTTCTGCAGCACTGAGAGCAGCCTGACCATGTAACTCTCCATCTGAAGTTTGTGTCTCCTCCCCTCCCTACAGGGGCCTCCTGTGGCTGCTGCCCACCAAGACATCATGTGAGGAGATACTGGTCTTGAGAACCTTCATCTTTTCTCTCAGTTCAAGCATGAGGACCAGCATCTCCTACATGGTGGGCATAGCAGTGGAAGTCCGGCATGGCTGTGGAGGAGCTGTCGGTGGTGGACCAGTGGGGAGGTTCCGAGGAGGAAGTGGGCGCTTGTGCTGATGATGACCAAGAGATGGTGGTGGTAGGGATTGTTGACCTGTCCAGTAGGAGAGTCTATCTTGGGGAGGAGGGAGCTAGGGGGATTGAAGGCCATGGGTGTGGTGGAAGGTCTGGCAAGTCCCCCCTTTGATCACATGAATTTTGCATTCTCCTCATCATCATATCCAGGGTCTTCAAATCCTCACCCTGTGTCCACCTCCCCCTGAGAAGGATCCTGGGGGGCAGGGACACAAGACTCAATAGCCTTCTGGTGCTCCAAATCATCAGATGCTGCTGCCTCGGACGCTGTAGGGGAAAAGACCTCCTGCCAGCTGAAGAAGAAAAAAGTTTAGGATTTAATAACATTGTAGGATCATTTGATTGCTTTGTGTTCCTATATATCTGACATCATGTTGTTTTGAACCTGGATGTTTCATTTGTTAGCAATTGTGTGGAGTTATCATTTATCATTCATTGATTATTGCTTTGAATTATGAGCTTGTTTGTTAATGGCTCACAAGAATCTGTTGATTCTTGCTGCCGTCTACTGTGGATGAGGATCCTGTACTCCCTGCTCTACCCCTGAAGCCTGTCCCTCCCCACCACTACCCTGTCCAGGGATCAGGCCTCTCCCCCTCTCCCTGAGCTACAACTCCTAGCCCTTACACCTCCTCTCCCTCCCTTCCCTCCCCTCCATCTCTCCTTACCTCTCTCACCCTCCTTTCCTCTCCCTCCCCTCAATTCCTTGTTTCCTATCTCTCATACCAACTTCCTCCGCTCCACTACTCATGGTCCCCTTTCTCTCTCCTCTGTCTCCTCTCTTCCGCTTCTTCTTCCCACTCCCCTCTCCCTTCCTCACTCCCCCCTATCACCCCAATACCAAAATTAAAATAACAATAAATAAAAATAAATGTTTTAAAATGTGTATTTTAGGTAAACAATATATGCATTATGTGTTTGTTTTATATGTAAGGGAGTAGGGTGGGGATGGTGTTTCCTAGCTCTATATATTTCTATTTGTGGTATTAATCTATGTGAGTATAAATTATATGATATCAGTGATTATGTGTCTGGTAAAATTAAGTGTAAAGTATTTTTTTAGTTAAGGAAATAAATTAATTAAGAACCTGCTCTCCAACCTCAAATCTCATGCTCTGTCTCCAATGCCCTTCAGCTACAAGACCTGCATGCTAACTTGAAAACATCTACAACAAGCTGAGACAGGAGACTCACAAATGTATTATCTGTCCCAAGTGAATTAAGTTGACTTTTGCCATTGGCTCCTATGTCTGTGTTGCAGCAAGTAATTGCAATATTTCAGTAAAATTGCAAGGATTGGTGTAACTTTACAAGAGTCATATAATCTGGCCCACTCAACTTTACTGACAAGAGCTGGGTTTATGAGTGTCGGCTGAGATACGTAAAGTTTTGAGTGAACTGTATCGAATATGTGTGTAATATTACTGAAAAAAGCTCCCGCAGTTGAAAATATTTATTTTGTAAATTACATATCTCAAATTGAATGAGGGTCTATGTTTTTAAATTACTTTTTATTGCTAATGCATTACTTTTCTGCAATTTGCACATGTAATTTTAGCTTTAATTAATGGTGAGCTTTCAGCCCTATTAAATTCCCTAAACTTGTAAAACCATAGCTTGTAAGACTTACGACTATTAAATTGGCCCCGTAAAGCAACCTGCCAACGACTTGCGGGGTAAAAGGTGATGGGTCCGATCGAAACTCATAAGACTTGTAAGCCTGTAAGACTTTGAAATCTAACCTCCAATATTCAGTGACGTAATGATGACAATCTCTAAACCGGTAACTATGGGTTTGACTAATTGATCATGCTCACGGCCGCACATGCAATATTCGCAAGAATTGTTTACAGGCTTGCGTCTACAGCCCGTAACTTGGCATGGTGGAATTTAATAGCTCTGTAACACAGCCGAATTTCAAATTTAATGGGATTGTAAATGGTTTAAATTGAAACGTGCTTATGCTGGTCCGTTAAGCAAGTATACTGTATAAAATAAAATATTTCACACACCTGTGAACTGATGTAAGGTTCGTACTTTAAATCTATTTCTCATTTAGTTTTTTTTGGATAAACGGATAGATAGAAAAAAACTGAAAGAGAAATGTGGCTGCTTTACTGGGGAAATATGTGCAATGTACAGTTTTTCACTTTTTTTTACTAAAGCATGCAGACTTTTGAAGCAGTTATTTAATGGGATGACTTATAACTTTTGACAGCTCAATTATGAATAGATTTAGAAAATCTTTGTTAATAACAGTCCAGCAGTAAGGTGTTTCAGTTTCCCACCTATGACTCTTCACTGCAAAAGAAATCCAAAATGCACACAATTTCAATAAGTCAAGGTTAAAATAACACAGAAAGTTGCCAGTTATTGCACAAATGAAAAATACATATGAAAATAAACATAATTGCAACTGCTTAAACCTAACAACAGCTACTTGATGTATAAATTAACTGAAACATCCCCATTCTGAGATAATAGCTTTAGACAGAGCAATTAATTAACATTAGCTGTGTGGGTGACAAATAAATGCTCTGTGGTGGTAATTGTCATATAGAAATTTTACAATAAAATGTACTTGCTCTATTGTTAAATTATCTGGGACTATTTTGAAGCTGGGCATGCCCTTTTTCATCACCCAAACTGCTAATAGTAATTAATTGGCTGTAGCTAAAGAATGCATGACATATATAGTTGTTAGCATGTGGGTTGTTGCTAATGCTGCGTGTCATGAATCAGCCGGTGGCCATTTTGTGACTGGCAGCAGTGGCCATCTTGGGGCTGGGTCATCTTCCACATGCTGTTGCCATGTGGAAGAACAAAAGGTTTGGGCTCACAGAGCCACGGCTTGTGAATGGTATGGGATAGGGGAATGAGTAGGGGGTTCCACTGTCACCATTAATTAAAGTCAGCATTACTGCATAAAATGTATTGACGTGGAAAACCTGCCCAACCCTGATACCATGTGGGAATGGGGAAATATGGTTTGGGTTGTAATGGTTAATTACAGTATAAGCTTGTATATAGTATTATGGAGTGATTGTAATTAGTTAACCATCACCCATTAGGTAAACACTGAGGCAGGAGCTGAGCCAAATGGGGTTATCCTGAACAAGATAAACCTCACAGGGTGTCGCCAGGACTTGAACAAAGAGCTAGTATGGGGTTTCCCCAGGGGCATAGTCCAGGAGGAAAAACAGGAAGTGTCCACTGGGAGAGTCTGTGTTAGAATGAGCTTGGTAGCCACGCCTGGGGTTGGCCCATGGGAGGAGTCTCACGGTTCCCATGTAGGGACCCTGCATGATTGGCCAGAGGCAGTTAGGGGCTGACAAAAGGTAGCCCCTCCTGGTAATGTTGTATGCCTGTTTAAAAGATGTTGTTTTCCAAATAAAGTTGTTCATAATTTTCATCAAGATGTGGCGTGTAGATGTATTATTTACCCGGGCACATATGCTTGCAGTAAGATTCGTCAGACTTACTGTCAATATTGCTCAGTCTAACCCAAGGGCTGAGACATGATGTTCCTGTAATCAAAGCTGCTGAAGGTCCAGAGTAATCCAAATCCGGTCAACAGACCCCAGCCAGAGAGTGGGTCGTGACAATTGGTGGCAAGTGGTGAGAGACTCTGAGAAGGACCAGAAATGGAACAGCAGTATGAGTACATGTCCAAGGAGGCAAGACGCAGGTTCAGTGAAGCTAGGGAGTTTTGCCCCGGGGAGATAACGCTGGAAGAGGCAATTAAAGGACTGAACCTAATAAAGCAGCAAATACAGGAAGAACGTACAGGGGTGAGTGTCCAAGCTCAGCAAAGGCTTGGGGTTAACCCTGCAGAGATGCCAGTAAGAGTCAAACTGGCATATCAGAATGTTAAACAGTGCCAGGATGATAAAGACAGCATTGACGGATTTATCCAAGAGGACTACAGAGGAAGGGTCCTGCTAAATCAATGGATGGCATTCCTGCAATTATGGCATGGCCATGAGCTGGCAAGCTGGTTGGGGGAACTGGTAGAGAAAGAGATGGACTTGGAGGAACAGTACCTTGCCAGGACAGAGTCCTTCGGTGGTCGGAGAGAGGATCTCTATTTTTGTTTGGATCTAGAATATGGGGTAGAGGAGATTCTGAATGGTGATCCGGAATGTGGCATGGGGACTGCAAGGAGGCATAATAACTTGTTTGTTGAACGCTGCCGGGGTCTGGGAATGGAACCATGGTTCCCGGAGGCTCCTTTGCTAGAACCCCTGGTTCGGCAAGAGCAGCAACTGGAGGCTGAGTATGTGCAATTGTGGGATGCGATACCCAAGAAGTATTTTGGCCCATCCGGATGGGAGGACGGCTCACCAGACCCTTACAAGTCAGACGGTATGTACCAGAGTGAGTATGCTCACTGGAACTGGGGAGAGGCTCTTATGGACAGTAAACAAAGTGAGGAGTGGGAAGGGGTAAACACTGTTCCTTTGCCAACTCCTGGGGATGGAGAATGTTTTCCCCTAGAACATGCAGCGACTGTGTCAGGGCCTAGTCACCAGCCCAAAGAGCCAGAGACCCAGTGGAATGTTCCCTGGGTTGGGGTCAGATAATCCATGTCTGCCCCCTGAGACCCCAAGAGACTTAATCCCAGAGGAAGTGGGAACTGCTCACAAGCTAGGGCCAGATAAATTAAGTCTGCCCTCAGAAGTTCTAGGCAAAGTGTGTTGGCCAGAACTGCTAATGGATCCAGAGGCTCAGGATGATTACGTGATGGATGGTGGGAAGGGAGCCTTAGAGGCCAGGCTGGGTGGGAATGATGAGATTCCACTGCCTGCATCAGATAACCACTGTCTGTACCCTGACACCCCAGGGGAGTTGTTCCCAGAGGTGCTAGTGAAGCACAGAGCCAAGGAGGGCTATTTAAGAGACTGTGGGGAGGGAAAGGAATTGGTTTCTGGCTACAGGGAACCTGTCCTCACACAGCAAGAGAGTGCCAGGGGCACAAAGAGCCAGGCCGGGGCAGCAAGCATGCCAGCCTTGGCAAAAGCGTTATGGGTGCAGAGTGGCACCATGATAGAGGGTGTACCAAGTGGGGAGATACCCTGGATAACCAGTGTCCAGGAGCCCACTGGAACAGACACCACTCCAAAGATCCAGTTCAACATAAAGGACTGGGATAAAGTTGCTCAACTCAGGGCAATGGAGGAGTCCGGCACTTCAGCTGGATGGGAGCAGCATAGCCCCCCAGCCAAGTCAGAGGAGTGTAAGCACAGCTTGGGTGGGAGCAGCGTAGCTCCCCAAGCTGCAACAGAAACAGCTGGACCAGAGGAAGAAAGCCAAGAGGAACTGTCCCTTTGTGGTCCCATAGGCCCAGAGACTATTTTAGAAACCCCAGCCCAGCTGTGGGGACTGGCTGAGGGGAAAGGGGTTGTCCTGAGACAGCGGTTGTTTTGTGGGGCTCCCCAAGATACTGTTTTGCCTCAGAAAGGGGTGCATGGGAAGAGCAATTTGCTCTATACAGTGGGAGCAAGGCCAAGAGCTGGGGGAGGTTTTTACTCTGCACTTTGGGACTGTTTTCTAAAGGACTTGAACAGGGAGAGAGTGCAGATGGCCTAGCCAATCCAGAAGAGTCATGACTATCAGCATAGCTGGGAAAATCCTTGGGGCATGGATGTTCCACGCTATGCTTGGGGGAGGTATGTCATGAATCAGCCGGTGGCCATTTTGTGACTGGCAGCAGTGGCCATCTTGGGCCTGGGTCATCTTCCACATGCTGTTGCCATGTGGAAGAACAAAATGTTTGGGCTCACAGAGCCACTGCTTGTGAATGGTATGGGATAGGGGAATGAGTAGGGGGTTCCACTGTCACCAATAAATAAAGTCAGCATTACTGCATAAAATGGATTGACGTGGAAAACCTGCCCAACCCTGATACCATGTGGGAATGGGGAAATATGGTTTGGGTTGTAATGGTTAATTACAGTATAAGCTTGTATATAGTATTATGGAGTGATTGTATTTAGTTAACCATCACCTATTAGGTGAACACTGAGGCAGGAGTTGAGCCAAATGGGGTTACCCTGAACAAGATAAAACTCACAGGGTGTCGCCAGGACTTGAACAAAGAGCTAGTATGGGGTTTCCCCAGGGGCATAGTCCAGGAGGAAAAACAGGAAGTGTCCACTGGGAGAGTCTGCGTTAGAATGAGCTTGGTAGCCACGCCTGGGGTTGGCCCATGGGAGGAGTCTCATGGTTCCCACATAGGGACCCTGCATGATTGGCCAGAGGCAGTTAGGGGCTGACTAAAGATAGCCCCTCCTGGTAATGTTGTATGCCTGTTTAAAAGATGTTGTTTTCCAAATAAAGTTGTTCATAATTTTCATCAAGATGTGGCGTGTAGATGTATTATTTACCCGGGCACATATGCTTGCAGTAAGATTCGTCAGACTTACTGTCAATATTGCTCAGTCTAACCCAAGGTCTCAACATGATGTTCCTGTAATCAAAGCTGCTGAAGGTCCAGAGTAACCCAAATCCGGTCAACAGACCCCAGCCAGAGAGTGGGTCGTGACACTGCGGGCAAAGCGAGGGCCGCAGTTGCTGGCATGGAGCGCCAAAGGTGCTCCTTGCCAGCAACTGCGGACCTCTCAAAATTTACGGACTTACGAGAAAAATATACGAGACGCGGAACTTAAAAAAGAAACATTACGACCTCGCAAAAATACGACCTTACCGCCCGAAACCTGCGCACATGAAAACATTAAAAACACAATAAATACACACAACAAATACATAAAAACCTTACCTACAGCAAGGGGGCACCCAGGACCTCGAAAACTGAAGTTACACCTCAATTAAACTCGAAATAGAAGAGTTTAGACACTTGAAAATCACCTAAGTGAGAGAAAAAATGGCCGCTTAAAAAAACGAAAACGAGGCTACAGGACCCTAAAGACTCAAAACACCACCAAACACATATGCATTTTCCGAAAAAGAAGTATACGAAAACAAGGATGCAAAATTAGCCACAAGCTGGTACCACATTAGGCGCCATTTTACAACACTAACTTACAGAAACCGGAAGTACACAGCTACCCTAACGGCTTTTCCTTGCGCATGCACACTATTTACACTACACACTGCACACATTGCTGACACTTACACAGCAGCTTCACAGCACTGAAAACACACATTGTATGCTGCAGCAACATGATTTGCCAGCTCTTCAACACAATGCTTCCTGCATATATTCCTTCAAAATAGGTAAATTATATGAATTTATTAATGTATTATTTATTTAATTATCATACACCAAACAGCATTAGCTCACTTACAATTTCATTGCCATAATTTTTTGGCGGGCAAGTCATTAGTTACTTATAATATACACTCTAATGCTCAAAAACATAGCAAATAATATATTCTAAAAGTTCATAAGGCATTGCAATAGAATGCAGCATCCATATACGCCTAATATGATTTTTTAAAATAAACTTTAGACAGTACAAAAAATATCCCCAAAAAATTATAAGTAAACTTATCCTAAATGAATCTTATTTTAATTAAAAAAATAAATAACAAAAAATATGTACTAAAATAATGTTGCCTAAAAGACTTAAAGAACAATGGCAATAGCTAATCATTAAGGAGAGCAACACAATTATGATCAGATTATATGCCAATTTGCTATTCATTGATGGGACTATGACATTTTGCAAATATATTAATGCATTTATTTGGAATTCATTAATACATATAGAAGATCACAATTTGATTTTATTGTTATACATTTTTGAAAAATTGCAAGAATTAAGCATTATCCTCTTATAAATGTAAGAGGATAATGCTTCTTTCTTGCAATTTTTCAAAAATGTATAACAATAAAATCAAATTGTGATCTTCTCCTCGTTAGATTTAAAAAGATTTACAATACTTCCCCATATACTGTGTTATCCAAATGTGTAGGCAAACAGATAAGTCTTACATTTCTTTTTGAAAATGTTTAAGTTGTCCTGTCCTGTGGACATTTTTTTCTGTTTGCTACTTTAAATAAGTAAATTTGATAATGGGCAAAATGTTTCTGAAAAGTGAAAAACATATATTTTAAATTTATAATTTAAATGCCGCAGAGAAATGGTGATTCCATGTTAGCTATCAGAATAAATAAGAATTCAGGTGCTTTTTTTTACTTCTTTTCTTTACTTTACTTACATTTTCTGTCATAAAATGTTATATGTCTTAGACAATTATTCACAAGAATGTTGTGCTAAACATTGGAAAGGGAAAGCCAGTGACTAAAGTGTTATACTCAACTGGGGTGTTCTAGAGGTGTCCTAGCTAGCAGAAGTGCTCCCTTGACTGAGGCTGAACACTCAATAAGAGTACTGAAAAAAAAAAAGAAGAGACGAGAGACATAATTAAGATTCTACTCAAGGGAAATATTGCTTGGGTATTAGGGTGCTTGCTACAAAAGGTGTATGGCAACTTCCTATTGTGAGGAAACTGTTAAGTCAAGCTGTTTGCAATATCCTCTAGCAAGTATGTTATGTTGTACATGGAGTGGGCCGAAGACTGTGGATTCATTGAGGCGTGAGGACATATAGAAGAAAAATAAAAACTAAGTGACCAAACAGGAGTAAAAACTAAATGTAACATAAGAAGGGGAGAGGAGAAGAAGAAAAACATGAATAAATGAGGAATGTATTAAAGGCAATAGTATCAAGAATCTATTGTCAAATAAACTGGCAAATATTTATTTACAAAGTTAGGAGAAATACAGTGTGATGACCCAAGGATTTAAGGGGCCACACACTGCTCAATTTCCTCTCTCTAGGCCGTGCCTTTTGCATTTAATATCTCACAGCCCAGCAAACTGTTCAGATCTGAACATAATTTCTGAAGAGGTAGGCACCATCAGAACCCTTTTCTCAGGAACTAAGAAGCATACGACAGGTATCTTTGACTAGTGCAACACAGACAGGATTTATTTTCTTGCTTCAGACACATTTTACAGAAATCACAAAACACCATCCCCCAGTTCTATAGCCAAACCCCCATCCCTACTTTATATATCTGATTTCACAGAGACCATACACTCACTTCCCCCTTTATGACTGAGGCCAGGGTGGATGCACGCCTGGCCAGTTCTGAGGGACAATATCAATTATAAAAAAAAAAAAATGCTTTGTCCCATAAGTGACTGAAGTAGCTTTTATATAATACTAGCGACTTGCTCATAAAAAATGATGGCATGATATAGTGTTATACGTTGTGTTTTCTGTCTGTTTATGTACTATCTCTCTGTGTACCATCCGTGTCTCTCTGTACACCTCTTGTAACTTTTCAGACTTTTTAAAATATATGGAATAATTCAGTAAACCAATACAAATATAATATTTTTTATTACATTCAATTTGTATATTTTTATCTCTAAACTAATAAAGAACAATATCTTCATATTAAACTGCAAACATGTAATTAATTTTAATATAGAGTGAATTGCAAAAGTATTCACCCCCTTGGCATTTTTCGTGTTTTGTTGCCTCACAACCTGGAATTAACATGGATTGTTTGAGGATTTTGCATCATTTAATTTAAAGAACATACCCAAAACTTTTAAGTTGTTTTTTTTTTTTTTTATTGTGATGCAAACAACAAAAAGGACAAAATAACAGAAAAAGTAAATGTTACATAGTTACATAGTAATTAAGGTTGAAAAAGACTTTCAGTCCATCAAGTTCAACCTTTTAAGATCTCCTCTGATCTGCAATATGCGGATTAGTTATGAATGAATTAATTAGTTGTTAATTAATTGGTAATTATTAATCAACAATTTATTTATTTATATTTTTTTATTAATTTATTATTTTTTTAATTAATAATTAACTCACCCTTCTAAAGTAAATTCTTTGTAGAGCCACCTTTTGCAGCAATCACAGCTCCAAGTTGCTTTGGATAAGTCTCTATGAGCTTGCCACATCTTACCACTGGAATTTTGCCCATTACTCCTTGCAAAACTGCTCCAGCTCCTTCAAGTTGGATGGTTTGCGCTTGTGAACAGCACCACAGATTTACTATTGGATTGAGGTCTGGGCTTTGACTAGGCCATTCCAACTCATTTACATGTTTCCCCTTAAACAACTCAAGTGTTGCTTTAGCAGTGTGTTTGGGGTCATTCTCCTGCAGGAAGGTAAACCTCTGTCCTAGCCTCAAATCACACACAGAGTGGTACAGATTTTGCTCAAGGATATCCCTGTATTTAGCACCATCCATCTTTCTTGACCAGTTTTCCAGTCCCGGCTGCTGAAAAATGGTGTTCTTGGAGTGATGTGATGTATTAGGTTTGAGCCAGACATAGCGTTTTCTTTGATGGCTGAAAAGTTCAATCTTAGTCTCATTAGACCAGAGCACCTTCCTCCATATATTTTGGGAGTCTCCCACATGCCTTTTTGCAAACTCAAAATGTGCCATTTTGTTTTTTGCTGAAAGTAATGGCTTTCTTCTTGGCCACTCTGCCATAAAGCCCAACTCTATGGAGTGTACGGCTTATTGTCGTCCTATGCACGGATACTCCAGTCTCTGCTGTGGAACTCTGCAGCTCCTCCAGGGTTACCTTAGATCTCTGTGCTGCTTCTCTGATAAATGCCCTCCTTGCCCTCTCCATGAATTTTGGTGGGCGGCCGTCTCTTGGCAGGTTTGCTGTTGTGCCATGCTCTTTCCATTTGGTTATGATAGATTTGATGGTGCTCCTGGGGATCATCAAAGATTTGGATATTTTTTTATAACCTAACCCTGACTTGTACTTCTTTACAATATTGTCCCTTACTTGTTTGAAGAGTTCCTTGGTCTTCATGCTCTTGCTTAGGTGTTGCAGCCTCTGGGCCTTTCAAAAAAGGTTTTTATATGTAATGACAGATTAAGTGACACTTAGATTGCACACAGGTGGACATCATTTCACTAATTATGTGACTTCTGAAGGTAATTGGTTGTACCAGAGCATTTTATGGGCTTCATAACATGTGTAAATTATAATTTATTGGTTTTGTATAGAAATTGTTTATTCTTATTGTATAAAAAAATGTAACATGACGTAAAAATATTTTTTGTACATTGTTAGAGTATTCATGTACAATGCCTTGCAAAAGTATTCACCCCCTTGACTTTTTACCTATTTTGTTACATTACAGCCTTAAGTTCAATGTTTTGTTAATCTGAATTGTATGTGATAGATCAGAACACAATAGTCTAAATTGGTGAAGTGAAATGAGAAAAAATATATACATAAAACATTTGTTTAGAAATAGAAAACAGAAAATTGGCATGTGTGTTTGTATTCACCCCCTTTGTTATTGTGTTCTGATCCATTTTTTCTCATTTCACTTCACCAATTTAGACTATTGTGTTCTGATCCATGTTTTATGGGCTTCATAACAAATGGGGTGAATACAAACACACATGCCAATTTTCTGTTTTCTATTTCTAGAACATTTCTAGACATCTCTCAAATTCTGCAAGGAAGTTTCTTTGTCGTGCAGCTAATTGAAAGGTATCATAAAGTATGTCAATCACAGTTCTCAAATGTTAAAAACTTTGTGCACCAAGAACACTTAAAAGGAGTAAATTCCCTTGCCTCATTTTGGTCAATTGCATTTCTTTCATCTTCAGCATTAAAATAAACTAAAAGTCTTTGTGGCAAATGAACAACTAATCGATAAACTGCATGTGATCGATCATGCATTTTAAATTTCAGAAGGTACCACATTGCTTCTGGAGCACTTACATACCGAGAATCTACATGATATAAAAGTTCATAATGTAAAATTTTATTTTGTTCATTGTTGTGTCCACTTTGCACAACTACAGTTGCTGCATTATATCCTTTAGTAATATATTTATACACATATTTAATTGATTTGATTGAAGTGAAAGCTTCAACATGTATGTGTGCATTGTACTTCAACAGCAGATGTGGATTATATGGAACAACATATCGATTATCTACAATTTTTCCACAAATAATTACAGTTTGACCTTCTCTTCTTTGAAACAAAGGATATCCATCACAATTTCCAAAAGTTTTTTCTTTAGGGAAATCTTTAGTGCATTTATAATTTTTCATACATGGTGACTGATAATTTATATCTCCACATGGGACATGAATCATGCAATTTGTAATAATTTCCTAAAGTATAGCATTTTTTTGTGGATCTGGTAGTTCAGCAATAATAACAGATTTTTCTTGAAGTATTGAAAGAATATGTGCATATGGAAGGCCTAATTTTTTAAATTCTATAGTATAAACATAAGCCACACACTTACCAAATAAATTACCAAAGGTTATGTCACATATTAATGCTGATTTAGAATTTTGAAAACTCTAGCCACTAAATCTCGTCTATCAGAAGCACTTTGTGCAGCTTGCAAATGATCCATAATCTCTGACCATTGTGGATTGCATGTAAATGTAATAAATACATCTGGTTTACCAAATGTGGTAAAAATAGCCATAGCATCGTTGTATCTTTTTTCTCATATTGCGATGAGATCCATGAAAAGAATATAACAAAATGATGGCTCGGCCAGCTGGAAATTCTATGATTGTAGCGACTTCAGCTACATAATCCATAAGTCCACAATATTGTTCAATGCATAGCTTCTTTTGTTGATATTTAATACAATTTAGATTATTTGCTTCTACTTGAAAATATGAATCAATGATCCATTGTTGTGTCAGTTTTCCACCATATAAAATTGAATTAAATTCATCTCGAATAGCAATTTGAGCAACATTATATTCAAGTATTGAAATATTATTTCTGACACAAACTTTACTATTTGGATAACTTGGAAGTATTAAGGTTGCCATCCTGCCACACCATTTGGATAAAAAATAGGATATGTCATTGGATCCAAATTACTACTTAAAATACTTATGTTAATAAAAGATTGCTCTTGATTTCTTGCATATATTCTAATATTGCGCTGAAATGGTGGTTCACCATCATCATTTTGAAACACCATCGCAACCTCATTAGATGTTGGTAAATTATAACAGCATTTGTCACAATTATGATCTGTTTGAAGAACCATATTGACTCTTGGGATAGGCAAATTACTTTGTTCAGCATAACTCTGTTGTTCCCGTTCCACCTCAGATAATTTTTTATAAGATTGAGTATATGGGTTTTTGCCCATAATATTATCAAGCTGTTCAAAAACAGTGGCTAAGCATTTTTTTATTTTCGGAAAGCTTCCTACGTTGTGCAACAGCTTCCATTGTATCTAGGACGTTGTGACAGGCTGGCTGCCACTTCCGGGGTCAATGCCCTGTTGACCGTCTCTGTAATGAAGTAGCTCAGGAGGCGTTGTACAAAACAAAGCCTAGCTTTCCTTGAAGCACTAACTAAACAGAAATAGCAGTTTCCTCACTATCATCAACTAATGCAAAAATAAAGCGTTCATGTATACAGGTCTGTAAGTTTTCTGCTCCAAAAGTCTGTGGGTTTGCTTCCGCATGCAGAGCTGTCTCTCCTGGCTCTCAGTCCAGACTGAACCCCCCCTGCTGAGTGCTCAGTAGTCCTTTTAAAGGCAGAATGCAGCTGGGCTTGATTAGTCTGTTGCAAGAGGCTTAACTCTTTCACTTCCATGGGGAAAAAGGGCTCTGGTAAGTCTGCTTCTTACACACACCCCTTGTATGATTCTATTACACATCCCCCTCCCTAGCTCAGCACCACAGGGTTGAGCGGCCAACGCCGTGAGGCAATGAATTCGAGACAAAGCATCTGCATTAGCATGTAGGCTGCCGGCTCTATGGAGGACACGGAAACAGTAGGGCTGTAGGGACAGGAACCATCTCGTTACCCGGCTGTTCTTTTCCTTATTCTGCTTCATCCACTGCAGGGGTGCATGGTTCGACACCAGAGTGAACTTCCTCCCTAAGAGATAGTAACAAAGTGCCTCAGTGGCCCATTTGATGGCCAGGCATTTCTTTTCCATGATGGAATATTTCTGCTCTTGTGGCAACAGTTTACGGCTCAGGAATAAAATGGGATGTTCCTCATCCTGCACTACTTCTGACAACACAGCGCCCAGTCCCACTCCTGGAAACATACATTTGCAAGATGAATTCCTTCTCAAAATCTGGGGTCACTAGCACAGGATTCCGACATAGGACTGACTTTAGGTCTGTGAATGCTGCTTCAGCCTCTGAACTCCATTTAACCATGGCGCTCTGTTTCCTGTAAGGTCTGTCAGGGGGGCAGCTCTTGTAGAGAAATGCGGTATGAATAGCATATAATACCCTACTATCCCCAAGAAGGCCCTTACTTGTTTCTTATTCAGAGGTTGTGGCCAGTCCTGAATCGCCTTCACCTTGTTGAGCTGTGGTCGAACAACTCCTTTCCCTACCGTATATCCCAAATATTTGGCCTCACTCAGACCGATGGCACACTTGCCGGGGTTTACTGTAAGGTGTGCACGCCTTAGGGCTTCCAGAACTGCTTCCACTTTCATCAGATGTGTCTCCCAGTCGTCAGTATAGATTATTATGTCATCTAGGTAAGCGGCTGCATACTCTGAATGTTGGCGTAACAGCTTATCCATCAGTCTCTGGAAAGTAGCCAGTGCTCCGTGCAATCCAAACGGTAGTACCTTGTAATGAAAAAGACCGTCATGGGTTGAAAAGGCAGTTTTCTCCTTTGCCGCTTGCATCAAGGGTATTTGCCAGTACCCTTTAGTCAAATCCAAAGTTGTTAGAAACCTCGCTTTTCCGAGTCGCTCTATTAGTTCGTCGACTCTAGGTATAGGGTATGCATCGAACTCTGATACAGCGTTTAGCTTGCGAAAATCGCTGCAAAACGTGACAGTTCCATCAGGTTTTGGAACCAGGACAATGGGGCTGCACCATTCGCTCTGAGACTCCTTGATTACTCCAAGTTCTAACATTTTGTTCACCTCAGCCCTTATTTCGGTTCTCTTCACTTCAGGTATGCAGTAAGGTTTAATCCTTAATCTCACGCCTAGTTTAGTGACGATATTATGGTAAATGGCAGTGGTGCAACCTGGGTTGGTGGAAAACACATCCTCGTTCCGCTTCAGCATTTTGTAGGTTTCCTCTGTTTGTGCAGGGGACAACTCTTGTTAAACATTCAGAGTTTTCGGCTTTCGGAGAATCAATGCAGATTTTGGACTCACTGGCATCTTCTGACTCCTCAGCCAGACAAGTGACATCCATCACTTTTGTTTGCTCTTTCCAGGGTTTAAGAAGGTTTATATGATATTTTTGTTCTCTCTTGTGACGTTCAGGTTGACTGACTTTGTAATCCACCTCACTGATAGCTTCAATAACTTCGTAGGGGCCTTGCCATCGGGCCAGTAATTTGCTTTCGGTTGTTGGCACTAACACAAGAACCCTGTCTCCGGGTTGAAACTTCCTTACCTGGGCTGTGCGGTTGTAATAGGTTTGCTGGTTACTTTGAGCTCGTTCATATGGTCTCTCACCAGAGGGATAACTTTGGCAATTCTTTCTCTCATGTTCCTTACATAATCCACAATATTTTCGCCCGGCACTATTTGCTCTTCCCATTCTTCCTTTAATATGTCCAGAATTCCTCTGGGATGGCGGCCGTAGAAGAGTTGGAAGGGAGAAAATCCGGTACGAAGTGTAAATAGGGTAGGAGTAAGTCCCAATTTTTCCCATCTCGTGCTACAACTTTTCTTAGCATACTTTTCAAAGTTTTATTGAACCGTTCTACCAGTCCGTCTGTTTGCGGATGGTAAACCGAGATGCTGAGTGATTTCACCTGTAAAAGCTGGCACATGTCTCTCATCAGCTTTGACACAAAGGGGGTCCCTTGGTCTGTTAGGATTTCTTTGGGTATCCCCACCCTTGAATATAGTTGAATGAGCTCTTTTGCTATATTTTTCAAGGTGGCGGTATGGCCTCCGGGTATCTGGTGGCATAGTCCATTATTATGTGGATGTATCGGTGCCCTCAGGCTGATTTTTCTAGTGGACCCACCAGATCCATTTCTATTCTTGAAAACGGCTCCTCAATTATGGCTAAAGACACCAGTGGAGCTCTTAGATCGGAGCGGGGAGCTGTCATTTGGCATTCAGGGCAAGATGCACAGTACTGGGCTACTTCAGCAAATATGCCAGGCCAGAAAAAACGTTTCAATATCTTTCCCAGGGTTTTATCCTTCCCAAGGTGGCCCCCAAGGAGGTTACGGTGAGCCAGATCAAGGACTTTCTTCCTTTGTGCTCGGGGAACTAAGAGCTGCTCCAGTGTTTCTTCCTTCGAAGGAACGACCCTGTATAGCAAGTTATTCCGTAGTATGAAATAAAGGCCCGGTCTCCTCTCTCTTCCGGTGACCGGAGTCCCGTTCACTTCCACAAGCTGACAACGTATGTTCTGTAGGATCGGATCCACAGCTAGATCACTTGCAAAGTCATACTTGTCAGGGAAACACTGCAGTGGAGTAAGTTCCTCTTCTACATCTTCTCCCGCTTGGGCCCTTTCTTCATCAGGTTGAGCTGTGGGACCTTTCTGGACGGTCTCCTGCCTTTCTCCTGTCTGGCAGGCTGCTAAAGCCTTCTCAACGTCTTTCATTCTTATCTCTGTGCCTAAGCGCTTAGCTTTCTTTCTTTCCTTCTTCGTTTTGCGGGTTTTCCCGGATCCGGAGAATAGATCCTGGTCCACAAATGGTGGGAGTGACCACAGGGATCCTTGGCCTCTGGGGCACTCTGTTCGGATGGTCTTTGGTTTTGTGGAAAATCCCTGCCTAATACAGCAGGGTCGGGTAGATTGGCTATTACAGGAGCGGTGAGCAACATCTTTGTCCCCTGAACCTCCAGTGCTGCGGTACCAGTAGGGTACAGGTTCACTGTCCCATGCACATAGGTGATGCCCACCTTCCTTGAGTTTTGTATTTTGCTAGATTTTAAAATTTTGGCCGAAAATAGAGTCACCGCACTCCCAGTGTCAATTAAAGCTATGGTTTCCTTTTCATTAACTTTTATGGCTTTGACGAACTGATGTAGTTTTCCAGCCACTCCTACCAGGTTGATCATATTGCAGTGGTACGTATGTTCCCTCAGGTTGCACTGCATAGTTTCCTCCTTATTTGGGCAATAGACAGCTATGTGTCCTAATTCCCCGCAGTAAAAGCATTTGATCTTGCTTACTGGGGTCCCTCTTTGCTTGTTTTCTTCAGGAACTAACCTTTCTGGGTTCCCTTGTAGCGAGTGTCTTCCAACTTCCGGCTTCATGGTTCTCCTCTTTTGAGGAACGGGTTAGTTCCTTCATGGCGAGATATCTTTCTGTAAGTGAGATAAACTCATCTGGGGTCTCTGGCTCGTTTTGCCCCACCCATTCTCTTAAGTCGGGTGGTAAGCTTCGCAAGTAGCGGTCCATGATCAGCAATTCTACAATTCTCCCTAGTCCATTGCTGTCAGGCTGTAGCCACCTTTGGGCTACGTGCAGCAACTCAAACATCTGATGGCGAGGGGGCTTGTTCTCCCCAAACCATGAATGGAATCTTTGTGATCTGACACTGCGGGTAACTCCGGATCTGGCCAGGATCTCTGCTTTCAAGGTGGCATAATTCAGGGCTTGTTCACTGTCCAGGTCGAGGTATGCTTTTTGCACTTCCCTACATAAATATGGTGCGACTATGCTGGCCCAGTGCCCTTGGGGCCAGGCTTCTCCGACGGCAGTTCTTTCGAAGCTCAATAGATAAGTTTCCACATCGTCTTCAGGACTCATTTTTTGTACAAACTGATTTGGCTTGCCCTCATACAGGTCTCTGGTGACACATCAGATTTGAGAGGTGTCATTTGCTGTAGCTGGGCCAACAGTATTTGGTTTGTATCCCGCTGCAGCTTCAGCTCTTCCATGGCTTGGGCATGTTGTTCTGCCAGGACCTGGGTGGATCTAGCTTGTTGTTCCGCCAGTGCTTGTGTCGCCTGGGCCTGTTGCCTTAGGAACTGTTGTGTAGTCTCCTGCTGATGGGTAGTGGTCTGTAATAAGGCTTTCACTAGTGCCTCCATTTTGTACTGTGGGCTGTCTTCTTAAGCGCAGACAATGTATATCCCACCACTGCCACCAAAATGTGACAGGCTGGCTGCCACTTCCGGGGTAAATGCCCTGTTGACCGTCTCTGTAATGAAGTAGCTCAGGAGGCGTTGTAGCTTTAAGTAGCTTTACTGAAAGCTTGGTCAGCAGGTATAAACAAAAAGAATACAAAACAAAGCCTAGCTTTCCTTGAAGCACTAACTAAACAGAAATAGCAGTGTCCTCACTATCATCAACTAATGCCAAAATAAAGCGTTCATGTATACAGGTCTGTAAGTTTTCTGCTCCAAAAGTCTGTGGGTTTGCTTCAGCATGCAGAGCTGTCTCTCCTTACATACATACTTACATACACCCCTTGTATGATTCTATTACAATGTATAGTTGAGCAAATTGTCTTTGCTCTCCTACTTCAGGATGTAAATATGAAGTATGGTGGTAAATTTGGCATTGGACTTTAAAAAAGTAAGGGCCATGTCCTGGAACATTAGCAGCTAATGTTGCACCCATGGAAGCAAATTAAATGGCACTGTTATAAGACTGTATGTTTTGTTTAAAATTACTAAAGGGGGTTGGTAAAACGAGGATGGGGGTTGGTGCTCACTGAGCACAGTTTAGCTGGGCCTAGCATGGAGGGTGGAGCTGGGGCTAGTGAGGGTGTCCAGGGAGGTAGCTGGGTTACAGTTACAAGGGGAAGCAGGGGGAACAGGAGGAGGCAGAACAGTTCTGAGTTGGCAAACACCAACAGATTTGCCAGATTAAGTGAAACTGTTGGGAATGTCCATTCAGGAATGGCAATGACAGATAGAGCTGTTCCCTCTAACAGCCAGGAGAACAGCTCTACTGGAGGAAAGGGAGGGCAGAATAGACAGAGCAACAGACAGGTTTTGATTGTAGGCGACTCTATTATTACGAAGGTAGACATTGTGATTTGTCACCCAGATCCCAGCAATCGAACAGTTTGCTGTCTCCCGGGTGCTCGGGTTTGTCATTTTGTGGATCGGGTAGACAAATTAGTGGGAGGGGCTGGAAATGAACCAGCGGTCTTGGTACATATTGGTACCAATGACAAAGTTAGTGGAAGATGGAGTGTCCTAAATAAAGATTTTAGAGAACTGAGTAATAAGCTGAAGACAAGGACCTCCAAGTTAGTATTTTCTGAGATTCTACCAGTGCCACGTGCTAGCCCAGGGAGGCAGAATGAACTTAGGGAGGTTAATGCGTGGCTAAAGTTGTGGTGCAATAAGGAGGGTTTGGGTTTTAAGAGCACTGGGCTGACTTCTCACTTCGGTACAATCTCTACAGTAGGGATCGATTGCACCTTAATGATGAGGGAGCTTTTGTACTAGGGTATAGGATGGTAGAAAGGCTGGAGGAGTTTTTAAACTAGTAGGTGGGGGGGGGGGAGGGACTAGATATAAGCAATGAGGTAGAAAGTGTAGAGGGTATAAGGGATGAATTAACATCTCATAGGGGAGGAGATGGGGGGAGGGGTAGTATAGTCAATAGGGATGTAGTACTAAGTTATTCAAGTACAGTGGCAGGCACTTCAGAACTACAGACTAATAACATAAGGTGTATGCTTGCTAATGCCAGAAGCTTGCCAGGAAAAATGGGAAAGTTAGAATTATTAGCAATTAATGAAAAATGGGATTTAATAGGCATTACTGAAACGTGGTGGGATGAATCTCATGACTGAACTGTTAATCTGGATGGTTTTAACCTATTTAGGAAAGATAGAGGCAATGGTAAACGAGGAGGAGGGATTTGTCTGTATGTTAAGCCTGTATTTAAGCCTATAGTCAGAGTAGATATTAATGGTGGACCTAGTAATAAAGCTGAATGTTTGTGGGTAGAGTTAAATAGCCGAGCAGCAAATTCCAAAAGAATATTAGTAGGAGTATGCTATAAACCCCCAAATATAGCAACCTGGCCCAGGTTGTACAAGAGCCTACTAGAAATAAAGCTATCTTAGCTTTACTAATCACAAATAATATTGATATAGTATCAAATGTTGGAATAGGGCAACCTTTGGGAAACACTGATCACAACACAGTCTCATTTGAGATTGAATAAAAAAAAACTAAATTTTAAGGTGCCAACGAAAACTCTTCATTTGAAAAGGGCAGATTTTAACGGTCTAAGGGCAGCAACACAAAGTATAGACTGGGAGAGAGAACTGGCAGGTAAAAATACTGAACATAAACGGACAACATTTAAATCCTTACTAAATATACATACACATCGGCATATACCGTGTGGGAATAAAAGTAAAAGGAGTAAATCACATCCAATGTGGCTTAACAATGATTTAAAGATCAAGATACGGAGTAAAAAACAGGCATTTAAATTATACAAACAAGAGGGGACAGAGACTGCTTTACAGGAATACAAGGAAATCAACAAGGCTTGCAAAAGGGCGATTAGACTTGCTAAAATAGAAAATGAAAAATTAATTGCAAAAAAGAGTAAGACTAACCCTAAAATATTTTTTAAGTATGTTAATGGGAAGAAGGCGAGGAAGAGCAAACACGGGGAATTATAGACCAGTGAGCCTCACTTCTGTATTGGGGAAGCTTTTAGAAGGGTTAATAAGGGATAATATACAAGAATATGTCTATTTGAACAGGATTATAAGTAGGAGTCAACATGGATTTATGAGGGATAGGTCATGTCAAACAAATCTAATTGGTTTCTATGAGGAGATTAATAGGAACCTGGATCAAGGCAACTCAGTGGATGTAGTCTTTTTTCGATTTTGCAAAGGCTTTTGATACAGTGCCACATGGGAGACTATTGTGCAAACTAAGAGATACAGGAGTTGCAGTAAATATCTGCTCATGGATTGAGAGCTGGCTAAAAGACAGGAAGCAAAGGGTTGATGTAAATGGAACATACTCCGATTGGACTAATGTGGTAAGTGGGGTTCCTCAGGGTTCAGTATTAGGTCCTCTCCTTTTTACTATATTTATTAATGACTTAGAGGTAGGATTGGTGTCTGGTGTCTCCATTTTCGTTGATGACACGAAGTTGTGCAAGGTAACTAAATCAGATAGTGATGTGCTTTCCCTCCAAAGGGATTTACATAAAATTGAGGAATGGGCATCTAAATGGCAGATGAGATTTAATACGAATAAATGTAAAGTTATGCATCTGGGAAGGAAAAATAGCCATGCAATTTATAATCTTAATGGAGCAAATCTAGGCGTATCAGATATTGAAAGGAATTTGGGAGTGCTTGTGGACAACCACCTAGGTAACAGTGTTCAAAGCCAAGCAGCAGCTGCAAAGGCAAATAAAATATTAGCATGTATTAAAAAGGGTATAGAAGCCAGGAAAGCAAATATAATTCTGCCACTATACAAATCTCTAGTACGCCATCATTTGGAATATGGAGTACAATTTTGGGCACCACTTCATAGAAAGGACATTTTAGAGCTGGAAAAGGTACAGAGGAGGGCAACAAAACTAATAAGGGGAATGGAGGGGCTAAGTTATGAAGAAAGACTAACCAAATTAAACTTATTTTCTCTGGAAAAAAGGCGTCTAACAGGAGATATGATTACCTTATATAAATACATCCAGGGTCAGTATAAAGATTTGTCGGGGGAGCTTTTTGTGCCAAGAGGTTTTCAACTGACAAGAGGACATCCCTTGAGGTTAAAAGTAAAAAGATTCCACCTTAAAGAAAGAAAAGGGTTCTTCACAGTATGGGTGGTTAATCTGTGGAATTCTCTACCAGAGGAGGTGGTGACAGTGGATTCGTTGATAACTTTAAAAGGGGACTGGATTCATTTGTAATTAAAAAGGGAATTCAGGGTTATCATGGAAAATTAGAGAGGCAGTATTGATCCAGGGAGAAGTCCGGTGGTCGGTGTCTGGGATCAGGAGGGAATTGATTTATTTTTATTTTTTTATACAACTCATTGATTAATAGTTAATCTGCATATTGCAGATCAGAGGAGTTCTTAAAAGGTTGAACTTGATGGACTGAAAGTCTTTTTTCAACCTTAAATACTATGGGCCTCATTCTATTATCGGCCGTAAAATGGCCGCAAAGCTGCGATTCCTTGCGGCCGTCTTACGGCCCCGTGTAGAGCTACTTCCACCTTGCAATTCAAATGGACGGCGCCGCTAGGATATCCCCCTTACGGACGGCCGCATATCATGCAAATGGCCGCAAAGTCAGAAAATTGTAAATGCAAATATAAATTCAAGATGGCACTGTAAAGCTCTGTAAATGATAGGCATCATAATGGGGGACATGAGGATTAATAGCAACACCCTCTCAAGCTTGCACATCGCCCAAATCCGATATTTCATTAACGGTTTATTTTCCACCCCGCAGCCTTGGCGGGTCTGAGGTGCTCCAAGCCCTCGGGACTTTGTCCACGGATATTTGACATGAATTAAAATAAAAATGATTTTCACATTTGAGTGTAGGGGAATGTTGTGCTATGAATGCTAACACCTCCAATCACTTTATTGTCTCATCAGAGTGCAGGATGGCTTTATTATGTGCTTAATTGTGTGCTTGCGAGAACTTTTTGGTGCAAGTAAGCTGCGGCTCGGTTTTAGCCTTGCCGAGAGCGTTCCCGTAGCAATTGAATAGCAACCAGGGCTTTCTTGTGGCCGAATCTCTTGCGTACGTGTAAGATCAAAGGCTTTCCTGCGGCACGTGCGGCCACAAGGGATAACAGGGCGCCGGCCGCAAGCCTGCCGGAGCCCTCGGCAGGAAGGGAATAGAATAGGCAAATAGCCTGCGGCCGGTCCTTGCAGCCACGCATCTCCTACGGCCGATAATAGAATGAGGCCCTATGTAACTATGTAACTATGTAACTATAATTTGGAAATTTAGGGTAACTCATTATACGTTGTAAATATGCTGGGAATTCCCTTCTTTCTGGAAATCTTACTGTTCCTTTCTGAAAACAACTATTGAACTCACCATCTCAAGGTTTTTCCTGTTGAAAATGATATGCTCCACAAAACTGACAATCAACATTCAACAAACCACAATTGTGAGGCTCTAGTGGTATCTGTATAAACAATTAACTTTCCTGAGGACATACATCCACATTACTATCTTTGCAATGTTCTTCCCAGGCATAATATTTATCATTTGGTTTTTCATTCATAGCTCTCTGATACTGCGATTTAACTTTAACAGAGATTTTTCTTTTCTTTGAAATTCTCTAACAATTTTCTTCCTGTAACCGTTTCAGAGTCTCCGGCGGCTATTAATCTCTCCATCTTTGTACGCGTTCCCTTGTTAAATGTTTTTTGCATTCTTCGCTGTTTTCTTTGTTATCAGAAATTCTATTCTGTAAATGTAATGGGAAATTGTTATTTTGAACATATGGATTATGATTTTTAAAATGTTTAAATGTTACTAATATCTTTCTTTAGCTTACCTTAAGTAGTAATAGATTAAAGACTTATAATTCATTTTTTTTCTGACTCCACTTTTCTTTGCAACAGTCTGTAATAGCAATATGAGTGTGATAATATCAAACCTGTGTTCCAATCTAATTAATTATATTTGTTATGTTTAAATAGCAGTACACTACCTTATTGTCCTTTTATTTAATTTAAAATAAGTTAATTTGTCTAATTTGTTAATTTGATTAATTATCTTGCTATTACTATTTGAAATAATGTATATTTTTAATTATTAAATTAATTATATAATTATTGAAGAACTAATTATACTGTACCTATTATCTGTAAGTAGTAGAATGGTAAATCATGCAGAGCTGAGAGTCTATGTTTATAAACGCCCACAGTAGAAATAATTTCAGTGACACCATCTTCAACAAGTGTCTGTTGAAATTGAAATATAGCTGCAAATTGTAAATTCATATGAAAATAATTAATAATAATTAACTACTCATGGGGAGGAGATGGGGGAGGGTTAGTATAGTCAATAGGGAGGTATTACTAAGTAACTCAAGTAGAGGGGCAGGCACCTCTAAACTAAAAACTCATATAACATAAGATGTATGCTTACTAATGCCAGAAGCTTGCAAGGAAAAATGAGAGAGCTAGAATTATTGGCAATTAATGAAAAATGGGATTAAATAGGCATTACCGAAACATGGTGGGATAAATTTCATGACTGGTTTGTTAATCTGGATGGTTATAACCTATTTAGGAAAGATGGGGGCAATGGTAAAAGTGGAGGAGGGATTTGTCTGTATGTTAACCCTGATTTAAAGCCTAAATTCAGAGAAGATATGTATGCTGGAATTAGCGGTAATATTGAATATTTGTGGGTAGAGTTAAATAGCAGAGCAGCAAAAATACAATTATTGTTACGGATTGGAAATGCAGCTAAGCATGGGCAAGTTCTAATAATGGGAGATTTAAATTACCCTGAAATAAACTGGATACATGAGACCGGCAGTTCAGCTAAGGGGCACAGGTTCAGGGATCATTATCTGGCCCAGGTTAAACAAGAACCTACTAGAAATGAAGCTATCTTGGATTTAGTTATCAAAAATAATATTGATATGGTATCAAATGTTGAAATAGGGCAACCCACGGGAAACAGTGATCACAACACAGTCTCATTTAAGATTGAAGTAAACAAAAACTCTTAATTTTAAAAGGACAGATTTTAATGGTCTAATGGAAGCAATACAACATACAGTGGGGAAAAAGTATTTGATCCCCTGCTGATTTTAAATGTTTGTCCACTGACAAAGATATGATCAGACTTTAATTTTAATGGTCGGTGTATTTTAACAGTGATAGACAGAATAACAAAATAACCCCCAAGAAAAACGCATGTCAAAAAAGTTATAAATTGATTTGCAGGTCAGTGAGGGAAATACTGTAATTAGTTGACCCCTTCGACTTAGTACTTGGTGGCAAAACCCTTGTTGGCAGTCACAGATATCAGACGTTTCTTGTAGTTGGCCACCAGGTTTGCACACATCTCCGGAGGGATTTTGTCCCACTCCTCTTTGACGATCCAAGTCATTAAGGTTTCGAGGCTGATGTTTGGCAACTCGAACCTTCGGCTCCTCCCACAGATTTTCTATGACATTTCTACCAGTCTTCATGGGTCCTTTAAAAGTACTCTGTCAACCAAGGTCCCCTACTGCATTCTATGTAAACAATAAACTAACACTATTTAAAAATAAAAAGCCTTACTATACAAAAAATAAAAATAAAACATTTCACCAAAATTACATAAAATAAAAAAATAATTACAATAAAATATCAACATTTTACAGTAATTATATATATATATATATATATATATATATATATATATATATATATATATATATATATATATATATATATATATATATATACATACAGTGGGGGGGGGAGTATTTGATTCCCTGCTGATGTTGAATTTTTGGCCACTGAAAAAGAAATGATCAATCTATAATTTTAGTGGTAGGTGTATATTAACAGTGAGAGACAGAATAAAAAAAAGAAAAGAAAGAAAAATGCATGTCAAAAAAGTTATACATTGATTTGCAGGTCAATGAGGGAAATAAGTATTTGACCCCTTCAACTTGGTGGAAAAAAACACTTGTTAGTCAGAAGTTTCTTGCAGTTGACCACCAGATTTGCACACATCTCAGGAGGGAATTTTTCTCACTCCTCTTTGTAGATCCTCTCCAAGTATTAAGGTTTCGAGGCTGATGTTTGGCAACTCGAACCTTCAGTTCCCTCCACAGATTTTCTATGGGATTAAGGTCTGGAGACCGGCTAGGCCACTCCAGGACCTTAATGTGCTTCCTCTTGAGCCACTCCTTTGTTGCCTTGGCTGTGTGTTTTGGGTCATTGTCATGCTGGAATACCCATCCACGACCCATTTTCAATGTCCTGGCTGAGAGAGGGAGGTTCACACCCAAGACTTGAATGTACATGGCCCCGTCCATCGTCCCTTTGATGCAGTGCAGTTGTCCTGTCCCCTTAGCAGAAGAAAACACAGAAAGAATAATGTTTCCACGTCCATGTTTGACGGTGGAGATGGTGTTCTTTGGTTTATAGGCAGCATTACAAACACGGTGAGTTGAGTTGATGCCAAAGAGCTCGATTTTGGTCTCATCTGACCACAACACTTTCACCCAGTTCTCCTCTGAATCTTTCAGATGTTCATTGGCAAACTTCAGACGGGCCTGTACATGTACTTTCTTGAGCAGGGGGACTTGTAGATGCTGCAGGATTTCAGTCCTTCACGGTGTAGTGTGTTACCAATTGTTTTCTTGGTGACTATGGTCCCAGCTACCTTGAGTCATTAACAAGATTCTCCCATGTAGTTCTGGACTGATTCCTCACCATTCTCATGATCACTAAAACTCCACAAGGTGAAATCTTGCATGGAGCATCAGACCGATGGAGACTGGCAGCTATTGGAGCTATTGGAGAATAATCGCACCAACTGTTGTAACTTTCTCACCAAGCTGCTTGGGGATGGTCTTGTAGCCCATTCCAGCCATGTGTAGATCTACAATCTTGTACTTGATGTCCTTCGACAGCTCTTTGGTCTTGGCCGTGGTGGTGAGTTTGGAATCTGACTGAATGATTGCTTTTGTGGACAGGTGTATTTTATACAGGTAAAAAGCTGAGATTAGGAGCACTCCCTTTAAGATAGTGCTCCTAACCTCAGCTCATTACCTGTGTAAAAGACACCTGGGAGCCAGAAATCTTGCTGATTGATAGGGGATCAAATATTTCCCTCAATGACCTGGAAATCAAGTTACAACTTTTTGGACATGCGTTTTTCTTGTTATTTTTTTGTTATTCTGTCTTTCACTGTTAAAATACAACTACCATTATAGACTGGTAATTTTTTTGTCAGTGGACAAACGTTCAAAATCAGCAGGGGATCAAATACTTTTTCCCCCCACTGACGGGTAAAAATACTTAACATAAATGAACAACATTTAAATCCTTACTAAATATACATACACATAGGCATATGTAGCGGAGAGGCAATATTCCCCAGGTTATCTCCGCTTATAATCCCAGTGAGGCTCAGGAACAAGTAAATGGTAAATCCACAGGCAAGGTTTCCAACAGGTAAAATAATAGCAAAATCCCAACCGCAATCCCAATAACTGGACGACACACAGTTTCAGGAGCAGAACTACTCTTTAATGACAGGGAATCTCCTTTTATGCAATGGTGCCCTCTGAAGGTCTACTCCCACATAATTATCACAACAGCCAATTATATACATGGTTCAACCCCCACTTCTCCTCCCCTCAGATAACAGGTAACACAATTAAAACAGACACAATTTTAACCACATTCTGGATGTACCCCAAAAACAGGGGGTACACCTTTAAGTCCAGCACCGTTCAATAGCTCTCACCCAGGGGAACAACATATTAAAAATGGCATGAATCAGACCAGGGGTTCAAAAGTTAGTAAAAGTATCTTTTACCCATAACACACAGACATTTCACAGGCAATACACATCCCTCATAGTTGGCCACACAATACACATAGAGGGACAATAGGTGAGTCACACCTCCCTGAGGCTCCCTGGCAACTTTGATATAATCAGACATTGATTAAATCAGCCTTCTTTGTTCTTATGTCTGAGAATGAAAACACTTTATACAATTGACTTCCTTATCTGTAACAGGATTCTCTGTAATAGGATTATCTATTAGCCTAGTAGCTGTAATATTCTGAGCCAATATATTCTGTAGAACATAAAACAACATATCTACAGTACAGCAATGTGATCATATTTTAACCATAGTAATTAAATAACAGTAAAACAGGGTAAAACAGTGATGGGTTCCGTTACAGCATATATGTGGGAATACATGTAAAAGGAGTAAATCACATCCAATGTGGCTTAACAATGATTTAAAGATCAAGATACAGAGTAAAAAACAGGCATTGTAATTATACAAACAAGAGGGCACAGACACTGCTTTACGTAAGTACAAGGAAATCAACAAGGCTTACAAAAGGGCAATTAGACTGGCTAAAATAGAAAATGAAAAATAAGATGCAAAAGAGAGTAAGACTAACCCTAAAACATTTTTTAAAATATATTAATGGAAAGAAGGTCAGGAAGGAAGCTATAGGAACATTACAATATGACACAGACCATCAGTGACCAGGAAAAGGCAGATGAGCTAAAAATAGTTTTTTCTTCGGTATACACAAGGGAGGTACCAGTGGTTGGGACTCCGCATCATAAGGGGGCAACACTACTTCGTAGAATAATTGGTTAAAGCAGGAAGGAATCCAAAAGAGGTTAAAAAAATACATCTCAATAAAGCCCCAGGTCCTGATGGATTACATACAAGGTTACTGGTGGAACTGGGTTCTGTAATAGCCAAACCATTATACTTAATTTTTCAAGATTCACTCAACACTGGGTCGCTACCAGATGACTGGTGATAAGCAGAGGTGATACCTATATTTAAGAAGGGAGCAAAAGCAAATCCTGGGAATTATAGACCAGTGAGCCTCACTTCTGAGGTGGGAAAGCTTTTAGAAGGGTTAATGAAGGGAATAATATACAAGAATATGTCTATCTTTGAACATGATTATAAGGAGGAGTCAACATGGATTTATGAGGGTCATGTCAAACAAATCTAATTTGTTTCTTTGAGGTGTTTAGAAGGAACCTGGATCAAGGCAACTCAGTGGATGTAGTCTTTTTGGATTTTGCAATGTCGTTTGAGTTGTGGTAAATGGAACATACTCCTATTGGGCTAATGTAGTAAGTGGGATTCCTCAGGGTTCAGTATTAGGTCCTCTCCTTGTTAACCTATTTTTAATGACTGAGAGGTAGGATTGGAAAGTAGTGTCTCCATTTTTGCTGATGATACTAAGTTCCGCAAGGTATTTTAATCAGATAATTATATACTTTCCCTCCAAAGGAACTTACATAAAATAGAGGAATGGGCATCTAAATGGCAGATGAGATTTAAATGTATTTTCCTTTGCAGGTAAAGGCTGATAAATTGCAGAGTGCACAAACTGTGCCCAGTTGAGAGGGGGGTTTGTTGACTGTGTTAAACTAGTATAAAAGGGTTGTGAGCTGTTTGGTGTTGTTTGCAAGTGGATTTTCCTTTGCAAATAAAAAACTGATAAATTGCAGAGTGCACTAATTGGCCCAGGTGAAAAGGCAGAAGTTAATATAAACAGGAGAAGGGGCGAACTTGTGATATTGCGAAGATTTCTAATATCAAGTGCAATTCTAATAAAATTGTAGGAGTTTAAATAAAAGGAAGGACTTCAAAGAAAAGGGCGGGCACATTTATAGTGCAAAGGAGGAAGAATTAAAAAAAAGATATATATGTCACGATCTGCTTCTTCCAGGGGGCTTGATATGAACCTAGTTCAAACCTACCCCAGCAGAATCATGTAGTTCCTGTTCTCTGTGGCACAATAGATGGATTCTGAAGAGGGCAAGGCCCAAAAGGTACAAGCAGATAATACTGGATACAGGTTTTTAGTGGTCCATGGCAAGACCCCTCCCCAAGTCAGGATACAACACACAGAAATAGTCATACACCTTGTATATGTGAAAACTATCTATCAACCTTTATTGAATGATCAAAACAATATATTTATATGTAATAAGGATCCTTACCCAGCAAATGCCTCTCCTTCCAGGCTAGGGGTCTCCTGTTCTGCTCATTCTGGATCAGTATGCAGTCCTATGGGTAAAATTGAAGAGTACAAGTTTCTCTTTTTCAGGCCTGAGCTTTCTCCTAAATAAACTGGGATGCTGGAGTTGCAACATGGGCTAGGGACATTCTCTGGTGTCATCCATGCTGGATTAATGGACAGTTCTGACACAAGCTGCTGTGGTTCAGTAGCGACCCCCTCTTCCAACAAGCCTGGCCAGTGGCCCCTTCTTTCCAGGGTTACAGGTACACAACCAGTGTCTTTGGGCTGCTGTAGGGGAGTCAATGTAGGGAGACCAGTAGATAAACCACAATCTGGGGCACCCTCTGACTCTTTGGTCTCTGGATCCTCAGGTGGAACCTCCTGACTCTCTCCTTCTGAGACTGCCTGGTGTGTAGTTACAGGCAGCCCTTGAGAAGCAGCTGCTACTACATCTTGTTCAGGCTGAAGAGCAGGGCTAGTTTCTGTTTCTGCTCCAGGGTCTGGGGCTGGCTCCTGGACAATTGTCATCCAAGGAATCTCTCCGCTATTTTCACAATCAATTAGTAGGGCCCAGTGCTCATTATGTTCATCTCTTACTCTAGCAGCAGGGTAGCTTTTCCCCAGTTCTTCCCCTGGGCCTGGTACTGCTGTGGTTTGGCCCTGTCCCCATGCTTCTAACTGGGTGAGACTCAGTCCCCTAAAGATAGGGACCAGTTCTTCCTCTTCCCGGTCAACCCCATGGATGAAGGCATCCTTGTTATTTTGAGAATCGCTGATATCAAAATTCTCCCCACAGTCCATACCTTTATTTTCTGACCAGAACTTGGCAACATTTAGCTGAGTCCATCTAGTACCTGTTAGGTGGTTCTGATCCATGCCTGACTGGCATGAGCCCTCCCAGCTGGGTGGCCAAAACCCATCCAGGGATGCTTCATCTAGCAAGTCTATATAATCCACCTCCAGCTGTAGCTCCTGCTGGATCATAGGACAAAGTAGGTGAGCTGTCTGAGAGCCTGTCTCCAGTCCCAGCATGTGACAGCTTTGACAAACAGACACAGCTGTCTTTTCTCTGTCCCCAAGCCCCAGTCCAGATCCCCATGTACTATGTCCCAAAGTGCCTCTTCCAGCCCCAATGAAAAATGATGAGATATCGCAACAGGTCACACCCAATAAGCATATTGCTCTTACAGGGCGACCTCCTCATATACTAATTCTTCCAGACATTCCATTAGCTCGTGACCTGGCCATAGTCCCAGGAACGCCATCCATTTATTTAGAAAGCCCATTCCTCTACAGTCCTTTCCAGTCACCAGAACATTCTCTGTTTCTACTGGGGATATGCATTTCCCCTCCACAGAAGCTGAGACAGGGCCATTGCTTACCTTTCATCTGTATGTGTGAGTGTGCAATGATCTGCAGCTAACTTTTATGCAGAGCATTTGTACTAATTCCACATATGTTATATATAAAATGTTCCCTATATTATAACTAGGATACATAATAACCATGCACAGGCAACATATAACCACACAATAACACTTAATCCCAAGGCAACAATGTCATGCTCCCTTGGCCATATTCATAATTACTGGCAATATGAGTCCTTAAACAATAAAATCATGACAATATATATATATATATATATATATATATATATATATTTCTTTTTTTCTTTATATATATATATATATATATATATGAATTTTTGTAGACAATAATAATAATTATCAGTCAGGCCAGTGGCAACCTCACTCAGTGTACATCCTGTCATATGTATGCAATACTGGAACAGATGATCCAGGGTCCATACCTCTGTGGCAGGTGTGAGCATTTTGCCTCTCTGGAAGCTAAAATTGGGAAAGGGTGAATTGCAGCACTTAGTGATATTGCTCCACTGGAAAGGGAGTTGGTGCTCACAGAGCACAGTTTAGCTGGGCCTAGCATGGAAGGTAGAGCTTGGGCTAGTGAGGATGTCCAGGGAGGAAGCTGGGTTATAGTTAGAATATGAATCAGGGGGAACAGGGGGAGGCAGGCCAGTTCTAAGTTGGCAAAAACAAACAGATTTGCCAGATTGAGTGAAACTGTTGGGGATGTCCATTCAGGAATGGCAATGACAGATAGAGCTGTTCCCTTTAACAGTTCTGCTGCAGGAGTGGGAGGGCAGAATAGGCAGAGAAACAGGTTTTGGTGCTATTATTAGGAAGGTAGACAGGGTGATTTGTCACCCAGATCCCAGCAATCGAACAGTTTGCTGTCTCCCAGGTGCTCTGCTTCATCATGTTGTGGATCAGGTAGACAAATTATTGGGAGGGGCTGGAAATGAACCGGCGGTCTTGGTACATATTGGTACAAATGACAAAGTTAGTGGAAGATGGAGTGTCCTAAAGAATGATTTTATAGAACTAGGTAATAAGCTGAAGGCAAGGACCTCCAAGGTAGTATTTTCTGAGATACTAACAGTGCCACATGCTAGCCCAGGTAGGCAGAAGAAGCTTAGGGAAGTTAATGCATGGCTAAAGATGTGATGCACTAAGGAGGGTTTTGGGTTTTTAGAGCACTGGGCTGACTTCTCACTTCGGTACAATCTCTACAGCAGGGATGGATTGCACCTTAATGATAAAGGAGCTTTTGTGTTAGGGGATAGGATGGTAGAAAGGCTGGAGGAGTTTTTAAACTAGTAGGTTGGGGGGAAGAACTAGATAGAAGTAATCGGGTAGAAAGTGTAGAGAATATAAGGGATGAATTAACAACTTATAGGGGAGGAGATGGGGGTGGGGTAGTATAGTCTATAGGGAGGTATTGCTAAGTAACTCAAGTATAGTGGCAGGCACTTCAGAACTACAGACTCATAACATAAGGTGTATGCTTGCTAATGCCAGAAGCTTGCCAGGAAAAATGGGAGAGTTAGAATTATTAGCAATTAATGAAAAATTGGATTTATGAGGCATTACTGAAACATGTTAGTATGAATCTCATGACTGGACTTTTAATCTGGATGGTTATAACCTATTTAGGAAAGATAAAGGCAATGGTAAAAGAGGAGGAGTGATTTGTCTTTATATTAAGCCTGAATTTAAGCCTATAGTCAGAGAAGATATTTATGTTGGAATTAGTGATAAAGTTGAATGTTTGTGGGTAGAGTTAAATATCACAGCAGAAAATTCCAAAAGAATATTAGTAGGAGTATGCTATAAACCCCCAAATATAGCTAAAAGTGAGGAAATACAATTATTGTTACAGATTGGAAATGCAGCTAATCATGGGCAAGTTCAAATATTGGGAGATTTTAATTACCCTGAAATAAACTGGATAAAAGAGACCAGCAGTTCAGCTAAGGGGAGCAGGTTCTTGAGTACACTCAGGGATCATTATCTGGCCCAGGTTATTCAAGAGACTACTAGAAATTAAGCTATCTTAGATTTAGTCATTACAAATAATATTGATATAGTATCAAATGTTGAAATAGGGCAACCGTTGGGAAACAGTGATCACAACACAGTCTCATTTGAAATAAAATAAAAACTTTAAGGGGCCAACAAAAACTCTTGATTTTAAAAGGGCAGATTTTAATGATCTAAGGGCAGCCATACAAAGTATAGACTGGGACAGAGAACTGCTAAAATAGAAAATGAAAAATTAATCGCATATGAGAGTAAGACTAACCCTAAAATATTCTTTAAGTATATTAATGGGAAGGAAGCTATAGGAACATTACAATGTGACACAGGCCATCTGAAAATTAGTGACCAGGAAAAGGCAGATGAGCTAAATAGGTTATTTTTTTCTGTATACCAGTGGTACCAGTGTACCAGTGGTTATGACACAGTAACATAATGGGGCTACACTACCTTTGCCAAATAATTGGTTAACGCAGGAAGTAATCCAAAATTGGTTACATAGTTACCTAGACCCTCATTCAATTGCAATTTGGCCAATTGAATAGGGCCCTAAATAGGCACATAACATATATTTTTTAAATAAGTTTTTAGTTAGCAAGCATCTATCCAAAAGAAAGGTTTTCACTAACTAAAAACTTCTTTAATAAAAATATGCTATGTGCTTCTTTAGGGCCCTATTCAATTGGCCACATCGCAATTGAATAAGGCCCATAGTATTTAAGGTTGAAAAAAGACTTTCAGTCCATCAAGTTAAACCTTTTAAGATCTCCTCTGATCTGCAATATGTGGATTAACTATTAATTAATTAGTTGTTAATTAATTATTAATCAATTATTTAATGGGTTTTTTTTTGTTTTTTTTTATTATTAATTAGTCCAGAGGAAGGCAAATAGAAAAAAAAAAAAAAACAAGCAAGACTTAGCCAATTGTCTCAAGGGGAAATGTAAAAAATTTGGATCATTACTGTCTCTCTAATTATCCATGATAACCCTGAATTCCCTTTTTAATTAGAAATAAATCTAGTCCCCTTTTAAAGTTATCTATCGAATCCGCTGTCACCACCTCCTCTGGTAGAGAATTCCACAGATTAACCACCCATACTGTGAAGAACCCTTTTCTTTCTTTGAGGTGGAATCTTTTTACTTCTAACCTCAAGGGATGTCCTCTTGTCATTTGAAAACCTCTTGGCACAAAAAGCTCCCCCGACAAATCTTTATACTGACCCTGGATGTATTTATATAAGGTAATCATATCTCCTCTTAGACGCCTTTTTTCTAGAGAAAATAAGTTTAATTTGGTTAGTCTTTCTTCATAACTTAGTTATGGTTGAAAAAAATAAATGTTAATAAAGCCCTGTGTCCAGATGGAATACATCCACTGGTACCGAGGGAACTGGGTTCTGTAATAGACAAAACATTATATTTAATATTTCAAGATTCAATCAACAAAGGGTCTCTAAAAGATGACTAGAGAAAAGTGGATGTGATAGCTATATTTAAAAAGGGAGCAAGATCAAATCCAGGGAATTATAGACCAGTGAACCTTACTTCTGTAGTGGGGAAGCTTTTAGAAGTGTTAATAAGGGATAATATACAAGAATATGTCTATTTGAATATACCTATAAGTAGGAGTTGGCATGGATTTATGAGGGATAGGTCATGTCAAACAAATCGAATTAGTTTCTATGAGGAGGTTAGTAGGGACCTGGATCAAGGCAACGCAGTGAATGTAGTCTTTTTGGATTTTGCAAAGTCTTTTGATACAGTGCCACATGGGAGACTATTGTGATAAACTAAGAGATAAAGGAATTGTAGTAAATATCTGCTCATGGATTGAGAGCTGGCTAAAAGACAGGAAGCAAAGAGTGGTTGTAAATGGAACATACTCCGGTTGGATGAATGTGGTAAGTGGGGTTCCTCAGGGTTCAGTCCTCTCCTTTTTAACATAATTATTAATGATTTAGAGGTGGGACTAGAAAGTAGTATCCCCATTTTCGCTGATGAAGTTGTGCAAGGTAATTAAATCAGATAATGAGGTGCTTTCCCTCCAAAGGTATATACATGAAATTGAGGAATGGGCATCTAAGATTCCACCTTAAAGAAAGAAAAGGGTTCTTCACAGTAAGGGTGGTTAATCTGTGGAATTCTCTACCAGAGGAGGTGGTGACAGCGGATTCGATAGATAACTTTAAAAGGGGACTGGATTTATTTCTAATTAAAAAGGGAATTCAGGGTTATCATGGATAATTAGATGTAGTATTGATCCAGGGAGAAGCCCGGTCACCGGTGTCTGGGATCAGGAGGGAATTTATTTATTTATTTATTTATTTTAATACAACTAATTAATTAATAGTTAATCCGCATATTGCAGATCAGAGGTTGGACTTGATGGACTGAAAGTCTTTTTTCAACCTTAAATACTATGGCCCTCATTCTATTAGCGGCCGCAGCCGTTGTGGGGCCGCAAGGACCGGCCGCAAGCTATTCGGCTATTCTATTCCCTTACGGCCGGGGGCTCCGGCAGGCTTGCGGCCGGTGCCTTGCTATCTCTTGCGGCCGTTCGCGCCAGAGGAAAGCCTTTGATCTAAAACGGCCGCAAGAGTTTCGGCCGTAAGAAATTCCTATTTGCAATTCTATTGCACCGGGAACCCTGTCTGCAAGGCTAAAAACGAGCCGCAGCTTACTTGCAGCAAACAGGTCTCGCTAGCACCAATTAAGCACATAAAATAGCTCAAATAAAGCCATCCTGCACTTTGAGAAGACTATAAAGGGATTTTAGGTGTTAGAAAAAATAGCACATAATTATCCTATACTCAAATCCGTAAAATATTTTATTTTTAATATCCGTAAAATATTCATGTAAAAAGTCCAGAGTGCTTGGAGCACTTCAGACCCGCCCACGCCGCAGCCGGAAAATAAACAGTTAATTTGAACTCGGGTTTGGGCTGATGTGCAAGCTTGAGAGTGGGTTCCTTTTAATCCTCATGTCCCCCAATATGATCCCTAGCATTTACAGAGCTGTACAGTGCAGGCTTGAATTTATTTTTGCGTTTTTAGATTTCAGAGCTTACGGCCGGTTTCAAGATATGCGGCCGGCCGTAAGAGGAGATCCTTGCGGGGCCGTATAATTGAATTGCGAGTTAACGGAACCCCTGCAAGGAATCGCAGCCTTACCGCCGATTTACGGCCGCTAATAGAATGAGGCCCTATGTAACTATGTATCTAAGTAAATGGCAGATTAGATTTAATATGAATATATGTAAAGTTATGCATATGGGAAGGAAAAATATCCATGCAATTTATAATCTTAATGGAGCTCATATAGGGGTTTGAGAGTACTTGTGGACAACCACCTAGGTAACAGTGCTCAATGCCAAGCAGCAGCTGCAAAGGCATATACAATATTAGCATGTATAAAGAAGGGTATAGAAGCAAGGGAAGCAAATATAATTCTACCATTGTACAAATCCCTAGTATGCCGTCATTTGGAATATGGAGTACCATTTTGGCCACCACTTCATAAAACTTACTTTTTAGAGCTGGAAAAGGTACATAGAAGGGCAACAAAACTCATAAGGGGAATGGAGGGGCTAAGTTATGAAGAAAGACTAACCCAATTAAGCTTACTTTCTCTAGAAAAAAGACGTCTAAGAGGCGATATGATTACCTTATATAAATACATCCAGGTTCAGTATAAAGATTTGTCAAGTGAGATTTTCAACTGACACAAGGGCAACCTTTGAGGTTAGAAGTAAAAAGATTCCACCTTAAAGAAAGAAAAGGGTTCTTCACAGTAAGGGTGGTTAATCTGTGGTATTCTCTACCAAAGGAGGTCGTGACAACTCATTGAATAGATAACTTTAATTGGGGACTGGATTTATTTCTTATCAAAAAGGGCATTCAGGGTTATCCTGGAAAATTAGAGAGAGAGTATTGATCTAGGGAGTTATCCGATCGCTAGTATCTCGGGTCAGGAAGGAATTATTTTTTTTCCCCTTTGAGATGATTAGCTAAGTTTCACTTGGGTTTTTTCTGTTTGCCTTCCTCTGGATTCAATTAATTAACAACTAATCCGCATATTGCAGATCAGAGGAGATCTTAAAAGGTTGAACTTGATGGACTGAAATTCTTTTTTCAACCTCAATTACTATGTAACTATGTAAGTATGTAACTATGTGAAAATAATTAATGATAATTTGTTATATAATATACTACTATTTTTTTTGTAATTTATCTATAAATTAATATTTTGTTTGTTTGAACTCTATTCGTTTTACATTTATATACATTGTTATTTTAAAAAAAAAAACATTTTCTGTCTTCTTAATATTGTTATATATATATAATGTTATCACAAATATTTTTTGAAGTTTGAAATAAATTGTAATAATTTCCATAACTTAATATAATTTTTTTATATCAATAAATTAGTTAATTAATTAAAAAGTAATTATACTTTACCTATTATCTGTGATTTGCAGAATTCAAAATCCTAAAGAGCTAACAATCTCTCTTCAGAAATTATGCCAGCAGATAAATGTCTAGTAACACTGTTCATCAACTGAGGAGAAAGTGAGAAAGATCTAATAATTTTCCAGTATATATAGACTTCGCTATTTGTGGGTTAGCTGCAATTTGCGAGTCTCATGACTGCGAGGCTCGTAATTTGTCCCACTTTGCGGGCCTCACCATCCATGGTTAAGCCCCAGCTTCTGACTGTCGCTATACTGTGTGCGAGCCTCCCTCCCCTGTGTCTCTTTACCCCTTCTCCCTCCCCTTTGTCTTTCCAACATCTCCCTCCTCTGTCTCTCTGCCTGCGTCTCCCTCTGTCTCTCTTTTGCCATTTACGGGTGGGAAAAAATTTACGGGCCTTGCAATGAGCACCTACGGCCTTCAGTTATTGCGGGCCTCCCCCTTCTACCTTCGGCCTTCTGTGCTCATTGCGGGCTTGAAAATAATTCACAGGTTTAACTGCCAAGATTTTGTTTTAAGCCTGTTACTCAGAAGCTGTTCGGAGCCCGCAAAAAGATGCCAATTGAATAGCAAATTTACTTGCAACCTCACTTCCCGTCTCCCTACGTCTCCCCCCGTGTCCATTGCGGCCCTGGCTTCTCCCCCTTCTACCTTGTAGGCCTACTTCGGGCCTTGTGTGTTTAAACATCGCCATTTATTTTTTTTGCCCATTATTTATCAAGGCCACAACTAGTGGGCCTAGCGATCAGCACCTTTGCAGCTCATTGCAAGCCTCTCCCCCCTCTATTTTATGGGCCTCGCGATGATTGCATTCAGCGTTCATTGCGGGCCACGGCATGCGCTGCGTGTATACGCAAGCCAGTGACTTTGGGACTATGGTTAGCATTCAGTGTCATGTACTAACCACAATCTGAAAACTAAATATTGTGGGCCCTATTAAATTCCATAAAAGAGTTTTGTTGTGGGAATGTCTGTAAAGCGCACAATCATAAGTGTATTTAACACAAAGTTTCCAGCTGATGTTCTCTGTTTAAGTATATGCCGTATATGTTGGTGTTACTCCATGGTACTTGAGTCCATGTATTGATTTTACGATTTTTATCACTGGATTTCTGTACCAGAATCAAACCAGAATTTTTACCAAATAAATATATTTTTATCCATGAAAATGGTCTGAAGTACTTATGATTTGGGGAACCCCGACACGCACACTCGAAAAGTACACAGCATCAGACTAAATAATATCACCGCCCCTCATGGACTCAAGTACCATGGAGTAACACCAACATATACGGCATATACTTAAACAAAGAACATCAGCCGGAAACTTTGTGTTAAATACACTTATGATTGTGCGCTTTACAGACATTCCCACAACAAAACTCTTTTATGTATCCATAAAGCACCGGCGTGAACAGTGCTTTCGGGAATAGCTGCACATCAGACCAACATACACGAAAGCCCCTCTTATATATTGAGAACTTGTGTTATTATAGTCTTTCTATTGAGGTCATCATTACGCAGATAGGATCTCTTGAGCGCTAAGGCTAACACGGGTTGCGGTACGATCGAACCCAACCACACAAAAATCCTATCACTACCTATTAAATTCCAGCCTCGTAAATAAGAGGCTTCTACTCAAGCCCTACATACTGCAAAGTTTCTCAAAGTAACAATGCTATTACAATCGCCCTGCTGCGAGCAACGTATGAGCTACGCAGCACGGCCGTACGTATCAACACTGCGAAAATGGACATGAGAAGTGACAGCCTGCGAGATGATATCGCAGGCTCCCGCACCTCAACAAGTAGTGCATTGGTCCTAAACGGGACCTCCGCGGCAGTCCCCCACTTAAGCCCTGCCGTGGGGGGTACTCCAACTACCCCCCCGGCACCTAAAATTAACAAGTCAATACAGACCCCCATAAGCCAATAATTAACCCTATAATTCATGGGGGTCAATATAGACCCCCATAAGGCCTTAATTAACCCTGTCACTCATGGGGGTCAATACAGGCCCCCATAAGGCCTTAATTAACCCTATAAATGATGGGGGTCAATACAGACACCCCTAAGGACCATAATTAACCCTGTCACTCATGGGGGTCAATACAGACCCGCATAAGCACTTAATTAACCCTATAACTCATGAGGGTCAATACAGACCACCATAAGCCAATAATTAACCCTGTATTTCATGGGGGTCAATACAGACCCCCATAAGGCCTTAATTAACCCTGTCACTAATGGGGGTCAATACAGACCCCCATAAGGCCTTAATTAACCCTATAATTCATGGGGGTCAATACAGACCCACATAAGGCCTTAATTAACCCTGTCACTCATAGAGGTCAATACAGACCCCCATAAGCACTTAATTAACCCTATAACACACGGTGGTTAATACAGACCCCCATAAGGCCTTAATTAACCCTGTCACTCATGGGGGTCAATACAGAACCCTATAAGCACTTAATTAACCCTATAATTCATGGGGGTCAATACAGACCCCCATAAAGCCTTAATTAATCCTGTCAGTCATGGGGGTCAATACAGACCCCCATTAGCACTTAATTAACCCTATAACTCATGGTAGTCAATACAGACCCCCATAAGCCAATAATTAACCCTATAATTCATGGGGGTCAATACAGACCCCCATAAGGCCTTAATTAACCCTGTCACTCATGGGGGTCAATACAGACTCCCATAAGCACTTAATTAAGCCTATAACTCATGAGTTTCAATACAGACCCCCATAAGCCAATAATTAACCCTATAATTCATGGGAGTCAATACAGACCCCCAAATGGCCTTCATTAACCCCGTCAATCATGGGGGTCAATACAGACTGCCATAAGGCCTTAATTTACCCTATAATTCATGGGGGTCAATACAGACCCCCACAAGGTCCTTAATTAACCCTGTCACTCATGGGGGTCAATACAGACCCCAAAAGCACATAATTAACCCTATAACTCATGGGTGTCAATACAGACACCCATAAGGCCTTAATTGATCCTGTCACTCATGGGGGTCAATACAGACCCCCATAAGCACTTAATTAACCCTATAACTCATGAGGGTCAATACAGACCCCCATAAGCCAAAATTTAACCCTATAATTCATGAAGGTCAATACAGATCCCCATAAGGCCTTAATTAACCCTGTAATTCATGGGGGTCAATACAGACCCCCATAAGGTCTTAATTAACCCTGTCACTCATAGGGGTCAATACAGACCCCCATAAGCACTTAATTAACCCTATAACACACGGGGGTCAATACAGACCCCCATAAAGCCTTTATTAACCCTGTCACTCATGGGGGGCTTATACAGACCCCCATAAGCACTTAATTAACCCTATAATTCATGGGGCTCAATACAGACCCCCATAAGGCCTTAATTAACCCTGTCACTCATGGGGGTCAATACAGACCCCCATAGACACTTAATTAACCTTGTCACTCATGGGGGTCAATACAGACTCCCATAAGCACTTAAGTAACCTGATAACTCATGGGGGTCAATACAGACCCCCATAAGGCCATAATTAACCCTATACTTCATGGGGGTCAATACAGACCCCTATAAGCACTTAATTAACCCTATAACTCATAGAGGTCAATACAGACCCCCATAAGCCAATAGTAAACCCTATAATTCATGGGGGTCAATACAGACCCCCATAAGGCCTTAATTAACCCAGACACTCATGGGGGTCAATACAGACCCCCATAAGGCCTTAATTAACCCTATAATTCATGGGGGGCAATACAGACCCCCATAAGGCCATAATTAACCCTGTCACTCATTGGGGTCAATACAGACCCTCATAAGCACTTAATTAACCCTATAACTCATCGGGGTCAATACAGACCCCCATAAGCCATTAATTAACCCTATAGTTCATGGGTGTCTATACAGACCCCCATAAGGCCTTAATTAACCCTGTCACTCATGGGGGTCAATAAAGACCCCCATAATCACTTAATTAACCCTATAACTCATGAGGGACAATACAGACCCCCATAAGCCAATAATTAACCCTATAATTCATGGGGGTCAATACAGACCCCCATAAGGCCTTAATTAACCCTATAACTCATGAGGGACAATACAGACCCCCATAAGCCAATAATTAACCCTATAACACACGGGGGTCAATACAGACCCCCATAAGGCCTTAATTAACCCTGTCACTCATGGGGGTCAATACAGAACCCTATAAGCACTTAATTAACCCTATAATTCATGGGGGTCAATACAGACCCCCATAAAGCCTTAATTAATCCTGTCAGTCATGGGGGTCAATACAGACCCCCATAAGCACTTAATTAACCCTATAACTCATGGTAGTCAATACAGACCCCCATAAGCCAATAATTAACCCTATAATTCATGGGGGTCAATACAGACCCCCATAAGGCCTTAATTAACCCTGTCACTCATGGGGGTCAATACAGACTCCCATAAGCACTTAATTAAGCCTATAACTCATGAGTTTCAATAAAGACCCCCATAAGCCAATAATTAACCCTATAATTCATGGGAGTCAATACAGACCCCCAAATGGCCTTCATTAACCCCGTCAATCATGGGGGTCAATACAGACTGCCATAAGGCCTTAATTTACCCTATAATTCATGGGGGTCAATTCAGACCCCCATAAGGCCTTAATTAACCCTGTCACTCATGGGGGTCAATACAGACCCCAAAAGCACATAATTAACCCTATAACTCATGGGTGTCAATACAGACCCCCATAAGGCCTTAATTGATCCTGTCACTCATGGGGGTCAATACAGACCCCCATAAGCACTTAATTAACCCTATAACTCATGAGTGTCAATACAGACCCCCATAAGCCAAAATTTAACCCTATAATTCATGAAGGTCAATACAGATCCCCATAAGGCCTTAATTAACCCTATAATTCATGGGGGTCAATACAGACCCCCATAAGGTCTTAATTAACCCTGTCACTCATAGGGGTCAATACAGACCCCCATAAGCACTTAATTAACCCTATAACACACGGGGGTCAATACAGACCCCCATAAGGCCTTAATTAACCCTGTCACTCATGGGGGGCTTATACAGACCCCCATAAGCACTTAATTAACCCTATAATTAATGGGGCTCAATATAGACCCCCATAAGGCCTTAATTAACCCTGTCACTCATGGGGGTCAATACAGACCCCCATAAGCACTTAATTAACCTTGTCACTCATGGGGGTCAATACAGACTCCCATAAGCACTTAAGTAACCTGATAACTCATGGGGGTCAATACAGACCCCCATAAGGCCATAATTAACCCTATACTTCATGGGGGTCAATACAGACCCCTATAAGCACTTAATTAACCCTATAACTCATAGAGGTCAATACAGACCCCCATAAGCCAATAGTAAACCCTATAATTCATGGGGGTCAATACAGACCCCCATAAGGCCTTAATTAACCCTGTCACTCATGGGGGTCAATACAGACCCCCATAAGGCCTTAATTAACCCTATAATTCATGGGGGGCAATACAGACCCCCTTAAGGCCATAATTAACCCTGTCACTCATTGGGGTCAATACAGACCCTCATAAGCACTTAATTAACCCTATAACTCATCGGGGTCAATACAGACCCCCATAAGCCATTAATTAACCCTATCATTCATGGGTGTCTATACAGACCCCCATAAGGCCTTAATTAATCCTGTCACTCATGGGGGTCAATACAGACCCCCATAAGCACTTAATTAACCTTGTCACTCATGGGGGTCAATACAGACTCCCATAAGCACTTAAGTAACCTGATAACTCATGGGGGTCAATACAGACCCCCATAAGGCCATAATTAACCCTATACTTCATGGGGGTCAATACAGACCCCTATAAGCACTTAATTAACCCTATAACTCATAGAGGTCAATACAGACCCCCATAAGCCAATAGTAAACCCTATAATTCATGGGGGTCAATACAGACCCCCATAAGGCCTTAATTAACCCAGACACTCATGGGGGTCAATACAGACCCCCATAAGGCCTTAATTAACCCTATAATTTATGGGTGTCTATACAGACCCCCATAAGGCCTTAATTAACCCTGTCACTCATGGGGGTCAATAAAGACCCCCATAATCACTTAATTAACCCTATAACTCATGAGGGACAATACAGACCCCCATAAGCCAATAATTAACCCTATAATTCATGGGGGTCAATACAGACCCACATAAGGCCTTAATTAACCCTATAACTCATAAGGGACAATACAGACCCCCATAAGCCAATAATTAACCCTATAACACACGGGGGTCAATACAGACCCCCATAAGGCCTTAATTAACCCTGTCACTCATGGGGGTCAATACAGAACCCTATAAGCACTTAATTAACCCTATAATTCATGGGGGTCAATACAGTCCCCATAAAGCCTTAATTAATCCTGTCAGTCATGGGGGTCAATACAGACCCCCATAAGCACTTAATTAACCCTATAACTCATGGTAGTCAATACAGACCCCCATAAGCCAATAATTAACCCTATAATTCATGGGGGTCAATACAGACCCCCATAAGGCCTTAATTAACCCTGTCACTCATGGGGGTCAATACAGACTCCCATAAGCACTTAATTAAGCCTATAACTCATGAGTTTTAATATAGACCCCCATAAGCCAATAATTAACCCTATAATTCATGGGAGTCAATACAGACCCCCAAATGGCCTTCATTAACCCCGTCAATCATGGGGGTCAATACAGACTGCCATAAGGCCTTAATTTACCCTATAATTCATGGGGCTCAATACAGACCCCCACAAGGTCCTTAATTAACCCTGTCACTCATGGGGTCAATACAGACCCCAAAAGCACATAATTAACCCTATAACTCATGGGTGTCAATACAGACACCCATAAGGCCTTAATTGATCCTGTCACTCATGGGGGTCAATACAGACCCCCATAAGCACTTAATTAAGCCTATAACTCATGAGGGTCAATACAGACCCCCATAAGCCAAAATTTAACCCTATAATTCATGAAGGTCAATACAGATCCCCATAAGGCCTTAATTAACCCTGTAATTCATGGGGGTCAATACAGACCCCCATAAGGTCTTAATTAACCCTGTCACTCATAGGGGTCAATACAGACCCCCATAAGCACTTAATTAACCCTATAACTCATCGGGGTCAATACAGACCCCCATAAGCCATTAATTAACCCTATAATTCATGGGTGTCTATACAGACCCCCATAAGGCCTTAATTAACCCTGTCACTCATGGGGGTCAATAAAGACCCCCATAATCACTTAATTAACCCTATAACTCATGAGGGAAAATACAGACCCCCATAAGCCAATAATTAACCCTATAATTCATGGGGGTCAATACAGACCCCCATAAGGCCTTAATTAACCCTATAACTCATGAGGGACAATACAGACCCCCATAAGCCAATAATTAACCCTATAACACACGGGGGTCAATACAGACCCCCATAAGGCCTTAATTAACCCTGTCACTCATGGGGGTCAATACAGAACCCTATAAGCACTTAATTAACCCTATAATTCATGGGGGTCAATACAGACCCCCATAAAGCCTTAATTAATCCTGTCAGTCATGGGGGTCAATACAGACCCCCATAAGCACTTAATTAACCCTATAACTCATGGTAGTCAATACAGACCCCCATAAGCCAATAATTAACCCTATAATTCATGGGAGTCAATACAGACCCCCAAATGGCCTTCATTAACCCCGTCAATCATGGGGGTCAATACAGACTGCCATAAGGCCTTAATTTACCCTATAATTCATGGGGGTCAAGACAGACCCCCATAAGGCTTTAATTAACCCTGTCACTCATGGGGGTCAATACAGACCCCAAAAGCACATAATTAACCCTATAACTCATGGGTGTCAATACAGACCCCCATAAGGCCTTAATTGATCCTGTCACTCATGGGGGTCAATACAGACCCCCATAAGCACTTAATTAACCCTATAACTCATGAGGGTCAATACAGACCCCCATAAGCCAAAATTTAACCCTATAATTCATGAAGGTCAATACAGATCCCCATAAGGCCTTAATTAACCCTATAATTCATGGGGGTCAATACAGACCCCCATAAGGTCTTAATTAACCCTGTCACTCATAGGGGTCAATACAGACCCCCATAAGCACTTAATTAACCCTATAACACACGGGGGTCAATACAGACCCCCATAAGGCCTTAATTAACCCTGTCACTCATGGGGGGCTTATACAGACCCCCATAAGCACTTAATTAACCCTATAATTCATGGGGCTCAATACAGACCCCCATAAGGCCTTAATTAACCCTGTCACTCATGGGGGTCAATACAGACCCCCATAAGCACTTAATTAACCTTGTCACTCATGGGGGTCAATACAGACTCCCATAAGCACTTAAGTAACCTGATAACTCATGGGGGTCAATACAGACCCCCATAAGGCCATAATTAACCCTATACTTCATGGGGGTCAATACAGACCCCTATAAGCACTTAATTAACCCTATAACTCATAGAGGTCAATACAGACCCCCATAAGCCAATAGTAAACCCTATAATTCATGGGGGTCAATACAGACTCCCATAAGCA